>JARHVA010001557.1:3227500-3325000 GCA_037957365.1 Torreya grandis | reverse complement strand
AACAAGTAAAGTCTAATATAGTGCTCACCAAATCTTGTGGAATAAATTCAGGTTAATAAACATTAAAATTAAACATGTATAGAATATATATACTCAAGTCAATGTACATGAAATCCTAATGCATGGAAGAGAAGTGTAGATTCATATAAATCTATTCTTACAAAAGAGGAACAAAGTTATGAATACTTAGCTTTGAAGATGAACCCATCAAGCCTCAAAATCTCATTTGGATAAGGTTCTTCACAATATGTTGTGATATTTAAGGATGACAAGGATAAATAAAATATAAACTACACAACCTATCAATGTATTCAAAAGAATTTTCCTCAAGATAAGATCTATATCTCCAAAGAAAGTATGAAAACCTAAGCTTGATCCTCAAGTAGAATTTTGGAGAAGTAGATGAAAAATATATCTTACATCTTCTCTTCTCTTTATTTTTATAAATGATAAATTTGATGTGTTTATATAGGCATATCTAACACTAAACCTTTCTAAATGTTTAGTCGACATAGTCGGACCAATTGACTCTATATTGTTAATTGATAATAACAAGTATCAATTAGAATACTAAGTCAACCTAGTTGACTCTGTATTATTAATTGATAATAACAAGTATTAATTAGAATATTCAGTCAGCCCATTCAATGCTATATTGTTAATTTATAATAACAAGTATCAATGAGAATACTAAACCTTATATAAAATAAACATGTTGAATTGAACATAAATAAAGAATAAATGATTAAAAATGAAATATAAATCAATATGTAATACATTTATATCAAATGAAGATGAATAAATAAAAATATTAGTTAAGATGTAAGACAAATAGGAAGAATTCATACATAAAGAGAAACATGTAATAATTCCAAATGTCATATGTAAGATAAGTGAAGTCCACAAAAATAAAATAAGAACGTGATGGATGAATGAAAATCAAAACCTCTAAAAGATAAAAACTCAAACATAATACTTGGTCAAAGATACAATGTAAGAAAACACAACCACCTAATGACATGAATAGTATGATTAGTATATGGTGTAAAGGTGTTTAAGAGGAAGGACTAGTCCTATCCAAGGTCTTATAATACAACTTACAAACTATAAACCAAAAGGTGTAATAAGATATATGTGATCAAGGATGTGATCAACTAAAATCAATATGCAACAAGGGAAATATTAGATACATGTGATGTAAATAAGTAACATGAGGTCCCACATTGGTGATGTGAACATCCTTAGTAGGAATGATACACACTAGGCAAGTGAAAAAGGATAATAACTATCAACACCAAGGACTTAGGACATTTTGAATAATGAGCACAAAGCTTGGGATAACAAGTGAAGTACATATATAAACACAATAAGTCTACTTGCATAAAAATTAAAATATACCTACCTTCCCATAATCTGTTTCACGTTCCTCAGGGCCCCTTATAGAGTTGTCAATCTACTAAGAAGATTGGGTACTTGTGTGAGAAAGTAGGTTGCACTAGATAATACATGATATAGTGGGACCTCCTACCCCTATCTACTAGCTCGGCATACCCCAATGGACCTTGTCTCTATCATGAGGACAAATTTATAGTTTCAGATTCAACTAAGATAGGAGATGTGTCAAATATAGATCACATCTTTTGGTGTGATATGACTTTTGAGATTTTTTTTGCCTTTTAATCATTGTCTTTTGTTTATATTTTATGATTTGGATTTTAACTTGTTTTGGATTTTTATATTCCTCCTCCTTCATATGGATTCAAAGAACCAAACATGAGTGAAATAGGTGATAAACATAATATAATTTACAATTGTTCACTACAAAAAAGGAACTAGAGACCAAGGTGTTTAAATACTCCTAGACTTGCCCACAAATAAATGTGCAATCTCAAAACTGATTGATTGGATACTCAATTGAAATGAAAGAAAGGATATATGGGGATCATGAGATATCCATATATGTAATAAGTGATACAATGATGAATATACTTGTATTTAATCATAAGGAAGTAATATAATTATAAGAAAGGTATGAGGCTATTATATGATAGGTGTGTCACTATATAAGCCATACTAACCTACAATGGATCTAGCACAAACACCAATAAATGTAGTATTCATCTTGAAAATTTATGTAAATATGCATTCATGTGGTAGTTTCTAGGGAGGTTATATTCCTATACATGGTCTTACACTACAACTCACAAGGTGAACACCATTGAGGTGAATGCTAAATAAAGGGAGGGGGGGCAAATAATCATAAAGATACTTAGGCAAAAAATGACATAAAAAGAAAAAAATGAAGGAGACATATAAGAAACAAAATGAAAAAAATGTCCAAATGTAATGTGTAAAAGAAACCAAATAACCTAAATGTGATAATGATGCTATTAAAGTGTGTTTTTGAGGAAGACCTAGTCCTATCCAAGGTATTACAATGCAACTCACAAACTATAAAGTGAAATAAAAAAGAAAAAAAGAAAAAATAAAATAAAATCCAAAGGAAATAATGGTGAAAGTAGAATTAAACTTAAATATGTAAAGTGCATAAAAAAATATGAGATAAAAAAATAAAAAGTAAGATCTATGCTAACATTTGTATCAAAGATGAGCATGTGAAATATAAGCCTATGTGTCTCAGAATATTTATTAAAGCTAAATTTGTTGGTTATTATGCATTATAGAATAAGAGTGGGCATTATAAAACTCCCCAAGGGGTAAGTGGATGAAAGGATGGGAATCACAAAATGGCCCAAAGTCTGAAGTGATGTTTGGATGGGCATCACAAGGTTCCTCAACATGTGATATTTTGTGAGGTAATATTAAACCATTAAAATGCATTGCATTGGGCTGGCAGGTGAATTTTGAGATAGGCAAATGTGTTGGTTTTATATATTTTGAGGATGTTAAATTTGACATAGGATGTGTAGTATAGGTATGAAAAAGTAAAGGAAGTAAAGGAGGACCATGTATGATATACCTTGGAGTAGGAATTTGAACTAGGTACTCCTCTAGTTCATGTGACCTAATAGGTTAAGGTTCAATGGATACAACAATATGTTCAAAGTTGTTCATGTTAGCTATACTTTCCTTATTGGTGTAGGAATAAGGATCAACTATGGTTTGAACAACATTAGTGGATAAGGTGTAGGTATTGGATAATTTTTGTTTTCCATTAGTTAGTTGATGTTGATGTGATTGTTATTCTTTAGATTTAATTATTGTGACTTGAAGATAGTCTTTATAACATCATTTTATTAGATTATTATGATATAAATGTGGAACACATAATTAATCAAAAATAAATCAATTAATATCATAATAATACTCATGAGAATGACCTATACTTGCATTCTACCAACAAAACATATCAGGATTGCACCATTTTGGAGGAGGTTTGGAAGGATCAAAGCTCATGGGTTTAAAGGGTGGAAATTTCTTCTTTAAGTTGTTATAGACTCAAGGAAGGGTGGTTTGGGTTAAAATTGGTTGAATTGGATGCTTCATTTTTAATTTGGGGAGGCTTGGATGAATCAATGTTATTGTCAAATAATGGGAAAGGTTATTTAGTATTTGTTTGAGGTGTTTAAAATTGATTCATAACAATGTCTTGCCTTTTACTTGGTCTAAGGATTCTTATAATGTTTTAGGGGAAAATATTTAAACTCTATATTTAAGGGGAGATTTAAGAGAAGTAACAAATAGTTTTAAAAGAGTATCATCATTCATGTTATGGTCCACTTTGCGAGTTGCATAATTCCACCATTTGATGAAAGTATTAGAAAAAATATTAGGAAGTTACTTGGAATTAATGAAATGTCTAAGGTAATTTTTATGAAGGTCATCATGTTGTAATTATTTGATTATATCATTAACTAAATCCTCTAATTATTATATGGAATTTCTAGGAAGTTGGTTGTACCATTCAAGTAAATCATCAACAAAGGCTTTGGATAAGATCTTGGCAGTAGACAAGGTGTTAGTTTGGACCCATTTTTTATAGAGATTACCAAAATACTTAAGAAATATACTAGGTTCATTAGTCCCATCATATGTAATAGTTGGAGAAATTTTTCCAATATCTATGGACGCAATGAATGGAGCTAAAGGTTAATTTTTAAAATGTTGAATAGTTTCATTATGCAAGGTAAGTTAAGGGATTATATTCCCATTAGCATATCTAAGAGGAGAGGGGAAAAATTATGATTTGTTTGAGACATGATGAAGGTGGTTAACTAGTAATGTGTAGTAAATGTTGTTGCATTTGCATCATTTAGGAATGATTAGTTGTTTTCATGATGTTCATTTGTTGAACTATTTATGTAATAATTTGAGATATGTTGATTTGTGGATTGGTATTTAAAGGTAGGTTATTAGTATTTTTAGGAAGAGTGGTATTGGGTGGAGTATTCCCACCATTGGTAGTAAGAAGAGGACTAGTATGAAAGACCTCAATTGTATTACATTTTGTAGTGATTAGTTTTGGATTAGGAAAAGATGAAGGTAGAAATTATATAATTTTATCTAAAGTAATAAAATAAGTAAGGTTCCTATATAAATCCTTAATTATTCAATGTTTTTGAATGAGAGAAGGCTCAAAAGATGACATCTTTATGAAATAAGACTAGATAACCACACATAGAATAATATAGGCTAAGGTGTTTGTAGTCAATGAGGTTGACTATGTATTATTTAGATAAAAAGACACAAATGAAGGTAGATTCGACCAAACATAGAACAAGGTTAACCCACAAGTACTAAGTTGACTGAGTTGACTTAGTAATGCTTTGATGTAGGGATCTATATGAAGACAAAGTCAGCCAACAAGGAACAAGGTCATCCTAGAGGTACTAAGTTGATTGGGTCAACTTAGTACTATAGAGAGAAATTTTTGATTGAATAACAAGAATACAGAGTTGAACATGTTGACTGTGTATTGTAGGAAGAAAATATGAATAAGTTAGTGAGAGATTATGTTGACATAAATAATAGGGTTATGAAAATAGGAAAGATTATTTATAAGCATATGAAATCAAACATACAAGCAATCAGATCAATGTGGTTAGTATGATTGGAGAACATAACACAAATCTTGCACCAATGCTATCTAGTGCAATTTTTGAAATACATAATACAATGATCATAGAGAAATTATCAACTCAAAATTAAAATATATAGAAGTGGTAATTCATAAGTATTTTTAAAATATAGTAAATTTTTTAATTAATGTGATAGTGATTTAGTTGTTCTAAGGAATTGAAAAGCTATCTAAGATTTGTTTTAAGTAGTTTAGGCTGAAATAGATCTATATTACCAATGGTGCTAGCTTGCTATTGGGTCCTACCCCTCAATTCATAATCCTATAATATTTTTTCCAATATATATAAATTAACCATGTGTTCATATTTGTCTATAAAACTAAGTCAACTTCCCCTCCATGAAGAAATCCAAGTAGGTAGGCCTTGGGAAGACAATTGTTTAAATTCATTTAGAAAGTTATGTGTTTTGGTAATGCATTAAAATTATTAAAAAGGTGTAATCAAAATAGTGATTTGGAAAACAACCTATTGAGACTATGTGAGTTATTAAGCATGCAAATGACTAAAAATGAAATGTGAATTGATTACTAGAAAATTGTTATTAATTCCATGATGAAGAATAGTATAGAGTTAGTTTAGGTGAGACTATATGCAATCACTATAAAATAGAGTTAAGTGGGTTTTTTATATTATATATAAGAGATATCTTTAATAATATATTCAAACAAGTCTACTATGACTCTCATATAGAAGACAAACTATAAAACTAAGTTGACCAGGTCGACCTAGTTAGCTATAGGGTTGTAGTTTTGAACACTGCTAACTTATGAAAAAAAAAAACTGAAATAAATACTGAAGTGAAATATAGAGGAAAGAGAGGCACCTTGATCATCTTTAATATGGTTAATATTGAATTTTTTTATGTTGTGATTCTCAAATGTTACTTTGAAGTTTTATCAACTGGGTTAACTAGCTCAACACAGTTTATAAAAACTTGTATGCGAAAAAGAAATACTAAAAACTAAGTTGACTAGGTCAACTTAGTTTTTAGAATAGGAATGCCAAAAATAAATACTAAAAACTAAGTTAGTGGGGTTGACTTAGTTGATATAACTTAACTACCAAAAATAAATACTAAAAACTAAGTTGATTGGGTCAACTTTGTTGGTAGAACGTGACTGCGAAAAAAAATCACTACAAACAAAGTCTATTAAGTCAAATTAGTTGATAGAAACTAAATGAATAAGAATAATATGTTGACCAAATTGATCCAGTTACCTATGTTTGATGAATACCCTCATAAATAAAATGGAGTTGTTTTGATATGACTGTGTGTTAAACGTATGCATAGACTATTAGAACTATACCGATAGGTTTAATACAATACTAAAAATATTGAAAAATATAATTAAATGATAAAAATAATATTTTAAAAGAAAACATGCAAGTTTTAGATTAACATTGGGCTCACTAGAAGTATGCAATGGGAAATGCAGCAGATCTATAAATCAATCTTAGATCAGAGAAGATAAATCCTACTTACATTTATGATTGTGGAAACATTAGATATGTGGGGTCATGACCAAGATGGATCTATTAGACCCATACAAATAATATCATTTGGGAGGGTTCCAAATCATTCATTCAAATAAAATAGTAACCCTAACTAGGTCCTATGTTGTCATATTCACTAAACAAATAACAAGCAAAGTAAAGTCTAATCTAGTGATCAAAAAATCTTGTAGCTAAAAGTGAGGGTAATAAACATTATAAGTAACCATATATAGAATACATTATAATCACATCAATGTATACAAAATCCTAATTCATGGAAGATAAGTAAAAATTCATATTTATCTACTCTTACAAATTCAAAGAGTGCATCAAGGGATCTAGCCCTTCTAGAGATTCATCTTATAATTTTTTTATCCATAGCAAGTGAGATGTTTCCATTGTGACACTTAGATGAGGATATCTAGGCATCTAATTAAAGGGTGAAATCTAAGTGACAGTAGTTTTTGGCATGTCCAATGGGACTCTAATTTATAGAAGATTGTCCAAGATTGGTTCTAGTCTTGGCATATTTACAGCTACAAGAACATCTACCTTTAGTACCTAGTGACTCCACTAAGTTTTCAACTCTTTGGTTGTTGACCAGTCCTTAATTTCCATGCCAAAGGTAACCACTAGGTCTATTTATAAATAAATACCTTTTGAGGTTATAGAATTTCCTATTTATTCTATTAAGAGGTTGAGAATGTGAGTACTCATCCTTATTCAAGAGAAGTAGTTTTTAAGAATTCTAATTTTTTTCTAGGCTCAATCCATAATACACATAAGCTACATTCTAATATGGCTAGGCCTTTTCATTTTTTATCTTTCACCAAATCATCTCCTTTGAATATTTCTCAATATAATCAAATTCCTAGAGTAACCCTTAAAAGTGTTCCAAAAATATTTTAGTGGATAAGTAACTATCACTCCCATTAAGCATTTTAGGAATATGGAAAACTTTGTAACATCCATAATATAACTCAAGATAATATAACCATTAGGTTATTGGTATTGTCATTCAAAGGGAACACTTTAGATTGGTATGGGACTCTACATAAAAATTCCATTGCTTTATGGGATGAACTAGGAGATCTATTATCTAAGAGTTTTGGAGAGAAGAATGATTATATATCACTAGCTAAGCAATTGACCCCTATCAATAGGTATAATAAATATTTTATGCAAGATTTTAATACTATATTTCAAAATACATGGGATAGGATCCCAACCCTTGTGAGACCTACCCCAAATTATGCCTTTTTATACTATCTGAAATCATTGAATAGTGATATATCCATGATGATTCAATCCATGGGTGGGAATACACTACATGCTTCTTAGTAGATAGCCATTGATGCTAATAATTTCCTTGTTCAAGTAGGGAAGATTCCTCCTAGACCACCAATGACATTGTTCCCTGATTTATAACCTCCTAGTCAACTTTCATTTCTTGCCTTGGCTCCTTTGCCTAAAGTCAAGAAAAGTCTGCCTTTGTCCCTACCAATGAGATACATGAAGTCAAGTGTTTTCTTTAAAGTGTTACTAATGAATTGGTTTCTCTCAAAAGGTATCAAGCTCAAAATTTTAGACCTTACCAATCCTACAATCAGTTTGGGAAAATAAATAGGCCTCATTTTCAAGGTAATGCTCAATTACAAGGTCAAATCACTCAAGATAGACCTTACCAAAGTTACAACTATAATGCCCCATCATCTTATAAATATCTTGTTCCCACTCAAAATAAATTTATTAAATAACAACTATGATATCATTCCAATGACCAAAATCAAGACCAAGTTGCATATGCCAATGAAATGTATAATCAAGCCATGACAATTCAAGGTAGTCAAACACCTCAAGTTTCCACTTTTGAGGTGATAATGCAAAATGGAATGAAAATTGGAATGGAAAATGGATAGAAACAATTTTATTCTACTCTTATAAATCATTTGGAGGGAAAGTTTTGTTCCATCAATCATTTGGGAAATTCAAGTAATGTGAATACTAGTGTATCCTCTAACACTAGGTCTAAAAAGAAGGCTATTGAAGAGACACAAGGGGATAATCAAGGACCTATTTTGAATCCTACATCATCTCCAATTGTTGGTGGGTATAAATAAACTCTTAAGGTGTAAAAAAATTAGAAGTTTTAGAATGTAAGTCCAACTCCTACGCATCCACCTTCACAAGCTACACCACAAGGTACTAGTGCTTCAAAAGAGCCTCTTAAGGGGAGAAATCCTTCTATAAATTTTATTTATTAGATGAATTTAAAAATGAATATATCATTTTGTGATTCATTTTTAATATCAGGACAAAAACATATGCTTCAAAAATAATTTCTTAGGGTAGGTAAACAAGTTAGATCAACTAAGAATGAAAATGTTATCATGGTGAATAGAACTTATCGCATTGATGGAAAAGTAAATAAGACTTATTAGACTCATCATTTTTATCTATCTTTGATAATTTTTGATTTTTTGGTTAATAATTTCATCATAGATAGTTGGGATAGTACTTCAATTATACCTAAGGCAATAGTGGATAACTTAGGCCTCAAGTATGAACCAATGGCTAAAGGAGTTCTTTAGTTGGATGGATCACGAACAAAGACCTTGGGAATGGTTAAATACTTTAGTTTTACTTTACATGATTTTCCTAATTTATTCATCACTTATGATGTGGTTGTGGTAGATTTACCTCCATACTTTGCTCTTTATTTGTCAAGAGAATTTATAGATAAGACAGGTTGATACTTGGAAATAAATTGGTCATATATGGTTTTAAAAACAAGATATGGTACTAAGGTAAAGATATAGTCATAACCTATTTTTCACAATAATTTATATCCATACATGCCTAAAGTTCCAAATGTCAATTACACTATTCTTGATGAGGAAGAATTTCACATAGATCAATCTCCAACATATTCTCTTGAGGGATTTTTAGATATATATTTAGATGAATGGGGAACTGAGCACTATGAATATGATCCATAAAAATTAATAAAAAAATATGGCCTTGGAGTGTATTTAATTCATGAGGAAGAATATTTCATGCCAAAATTGATGAATCCAAGTGAAAACATGGATGGTTTATGGCAGCTATTTTTTTATGGATCTAGAAGCAAGGTTGGAGCAGGTGGTATAACAATGTTAGTTTCTCCATCCAAGGAAAGGTACTAATCTAATTTAATATTTCACTTCACATGTACTTGTAATGTGATAAAATATGAGTCCCTCATTCATGGCCTTGAGTGGGATAGGAAAAGAGGTGTGAAAGAGTTACAAGTGTATGGTGATAGTGAGTTAGTTGTGAATCAAGTAAGGGGCCAAAATATGACTAAGAACTCTTTTCTTAAGTCCTATAAGCATAGAGTGTGGGAAAGTGTGGTATATTTCCAAACCTTCAACATACAATCTATCCCAAGAGAAGACAACAAACATGTTGATAGGTTGACAAAAATTGGAGCTCATTTTGATGTTCCAAAAGGGATAAGAGAAGATAAGAACCAACCACATCTAAAGGTGATTGTAAGGCCCTCTATTACTAATAATGTCACTAATTGGAAATTTTTTGATAGTGATAAACAAAAATATCTTTTTATACAAGAGGAGGCTGAGTTTTATTCAAATAATTAGTCTAAACTACATTAACAATATGGAGGGAATATTATATAATTGAAGATAAATTAGCTCCCTAAAGGCTTAGTCACACTTGAGAGTATATTAAATGATGATGATCAGTTGAATAAGGAAAAGGTAAGCATGTATACTAAGAAATAAAATTATGAGAGACTACAAATATTCAAGGATAAGTTTCTTGCTCTTGGGAAGGTATGTACTAGTGAAGACAAACATTCTTTCATTGAGTTATGCAAGGAATTTTCTGATGTCATTGCATGGAAATATAGTGATTTAAAGGGTTTTGATCCAAAATTAGCTCAACATACAATAGATATATATATTATAATTATAAGCCTATCATGTAAAGATAAAGGCCAATCAATCCTAAGATTGAACCTTTTATGAGAAAGGAGATTACAAAGTTGATTGAGTCCAAGATCATTTTTCCTATTAAGCATTCATCTTGGTTGGTAAACTTAATCCTTGTAAGGAATAAGAATGGTGAAATCAGGTTATGTATTGATTTTTGGGACTTTAATATATTTTCCTTGAAGAACCATTATCCTCTTCCTTCCATGGAATATATTTTACAATTTGTGGCAGGTAGTGAAAGGTTTTCTCTCCTTGATGGATATTTTGAAATTAATCAGATTTTGGTAAAGGAAAGTGACCAATACAAGAAAACATTTAATACTAAATAGGTTACACATTATTATAATAAAGTGCCTTTTGGATTGTCTAATGCTGGTGTGACATTCAACATGCAATGGATATGGCATTTCAAGGACTAATAAATGATATAGTGTTGGTGTATCTTGGTGATATCACAATTTTTTCTAAGGATGCAAAGGATCATTTGACTCACCTTAGAAATATTTTTGAGAGATGTAGAGAGTTTTTAATCTCTCTTAACCCAAATAAGTGTGTGTTTTTTTTCCATGAAGGCAAACTTGTAGGACATATTGTCTCAAAGAAGGGCCTATCCATATATCTTGAAAGGGTGAGTGAAATTTTGGCATTGACTTTGCCTAAACATAAGAAAGGTTTAAAAAGTTTATTTGGAAAAATAAATTTTATAAGGAGGTTTATTATTTATTTTACTAATTTATTCAAGCCTCTAACCTCCATGCTAAGGAAAGATAAAGTGTTTACTTGGATAAGGAGAAGGAAAGAGAGTTTTGAAGAGATCAAACAAGCTATTGCTCAAGCCCCAATTCTTGCAAGTCCTAATTTATCAAAGTATTTAAAATTATATGCCTTTATAAATGAAGAATTAATATTTTCCATGCTTAATAAATAAAATGAAGAAAACTTGGAGCATCCTATTTCCTTCTTTAGTCAAGGTTTGGAAGGCTATGAGGTAAGATACATCTATGTATAGAAGTAAGTACTTTCAATTAATAGAAGTATACATAAGTTTAGGAATATGTTATCTAATAAAAATGTTAACATATTGGTACCTCATCCTAGTGTCAAAGACTTCATTTTTAGTAGATATTTAAATTAAAAAATGGTTGGTTGGATCATAAAAGTGATGGAGTATGATGTAAAAATCAAGACAACCAAGCTAGTGAAAGGAAAGGGGTTATGTGAGAATCTTGCTTCAGATTTGAAGGAACAAAAGGATGTTATTTTATCACTTCATGATGACCATATTATAGATACATATTAATCAATAAGGATTTTTACATAAAAAAAAATGATGCATTTTCTTTAAATCGGTGAGTGTCCACAAGGCCTAGATAGAGCTTGAAGAAGGTACTTCAGATCACAATCTATTCCTTATGTACTTGTTTATGGAGATTTATTTAGAAAGGAATTATCAGGTGTGCTATTTAGATATTTTGAATCAAATTATTTTGATAAAATATTGATTTAATTTCATGATGGACCGGATGGTCGTCACTTTGCTCCAAGAACCACAACTGCTAAGATTATGAGATCTAGGTATTTTTGGCCTAGTTTGTTCAAAGACAACCATGCTTGGGTAAAAAAATGTCAAAAATGTGATCTATTTGATGGTAATAAAAATATTTCAAGCTTTCCTCTTTATCCAATACAAGTTGACCAACCTTTTATGCAACAACATCTAAATTTCATAGGCCTGATCAATCCACCTTTTAGTGTTGGTCACAAGTGGTTGTTGACTACTATAGATTACTTTAAAATATGGGTGGAGGATATTTATCTTAAGGAACCAAATTAAAATTTATTTATATACTTTTATGAAGGCATAGTGATAAGGTTTGGGTATCCTTTAATAATAATTTCAGACAATGCATTAGGTTTCCTTAAAATGAAGACAAGTGAGTGGGCTTTGAAACATGGAATTTATCTTAGTACTTCCTCCAAATATTATCCATAAGTAAATGGACTAGATGATTATACCAATAATAATCTAATTAGGATCATAAAGAGGATAATGGAGGAAAACCAAAGGACTTGGCATTCTAAATTGAAGACAACTCTTTAGGATGATAGGATCACCCCAATAAGGGCCATTAGAAACTCACCATATACACTTATTTATGGAAGAGAAGATAGACTACCTATTTCACTTGAGATACCAGCCTTGGATCTTTCTTATCAGTTGGAGTTGATGGAAAATGAAAACATGAAAGTGAGGTTGTGTGAGTTAATAGAGCTTGACAAAACAAGAGATTAAGCTATGCGAACTATGAAGGATCATCAACATCAAACAAAGAGATAATTTGAAAATAATTCCATGAAAAGAAGCTTACAAGAGGGAGACATTATTATAAAATTGGATGAAGATAGGGCTAAGCCTAGAAAACATATAAATTTTGATGCTTTATGGAGTGGCCCTTATGTTATCACCCATTGCAAGCAACATAATGATTTCCAAATCTTAAAGTTGGATGGAAAGGAGCTTCATATCCTAGTAAATGGGATATATCTCAAACATTTATACTAATGTTCTCCTCTATCCTTGTACATGTTTGTTGTTTTCCTTGTTTTACCTAAATGCTTATGCACATGTGTGAGTCTTATTAGTGTCTTCATTTGTTTTGTATTTGCTTGGTGTGTTATGGTTATTTTTGTGTGTTTTAGGAAATTATTTTCTAATTATATTAAATATTTCATTGACTTCCTATCCCATGGATTGATAAGGCTACTAGTCTTTAGTATAACAAGCATACTACCCCTATGAGTTACCATTTTGTTGACCAAATTTGACTTTTACGTCAAATTTGGACCCCTATAAGTGAAAAATTGGTTTTTTTAGATGTTTCAGGGTATAAATATTTGTAATAAGATTTATTATAGTTTATTTGATGTTATATAATGATTTTTTATCCTTAGTCATGGTCTAATAGGTTTATTTGTCATTTTAGGTCACTTAGTGGGCTTTTAGGGGTCATTAATGCAAGTGGCATGGTTCCCAAAGTACCTAGGTTTCATTTTTTCCTTTAAATAATCCAAAAAGTCAGTTTACCTATCAGGGATGTTAGTTACATTATAATATTGTAGGTTGTTTTACTAAAATTCAAGAAACCAATTGAAAAAGGGTGTATTTGTCATTTGTACTACCCATGGGGGAAGGTTACACATGGAAGAATATCATGGAGGGACTATTCATGTTATTGAAACTAATATCAATGTTTTACATGCTTTGGAAGATCCATTTTTAAGCCAAAACCATTATGATCCTTCTTTGCTTTCCAAGACATACATAAGTGACGTTTAAGTTTATGCTTAGTATGAATAATTGAAGAGGTTTTAGAGAAAATTATTTTTTTAGGTGATAATAAAATAAAATAAATTAATTTCCATAGAAATATTTAAATTATTGATTAACTATGCTTTATGACTCATCCTTTAAAAGTTGATTATACTTTTCTACTAGCTATTTCATGCACCCTATAGGTTTTGCTCCATTTTGGTCAACTATGAATGAAAAAATTGGTGATGTTGACTCCAAAATATGTTATATAACTTCTTAGATGATATCCACACTTATTTTCATGTTTCATGGTGTTTTGATGAGCATATTAGTCCATGTTGTAGGAAAGTGCCACCATGTGTAGTCTTAGTCAAAGTTCCTCTTGTTTGAAAAATGTTGATTTCCTATAGAGGTCTCATGTAGATGGGATATGGTTTTGCATAGATCTCAAAGACATATATTCACCTCCTTACATATTTTAGTTTCACTATATCATGCCTTGTGCATCTTGCAACCATACCTCTTCTCATAGTTAACATTTTGCTCAATTTCACTTACAATCACATGTATGAGCTTGTACATATTTTTCATGAATTTTTAATCATGTTATATCAGTTGGTTCAAGTAATTAATATCTTAATATAGTTCATTTGATTATTTATTAAGAGACAAGTATGGTTACAAGTTTACTCATCACACTAATCAGTCATTCTGAGACCTCTGCGTACTTTATTCCAGATGCGTGCAAGTGGTTTTCATGTTGGAGAAGATGTCTTGGAAATTTTTTCAAGGTTTAATTGGTTGAAATCATGAAATTTAAGTCTATAAATGAATTTTAGTTGTTTTGAGGCCATTCACCAACATGTTGTTGCTCCATTCCATGTCATGCCCAATAACAACCTATTGTAGACCTGTAAGGCCTTTGTTGATGTCATACTGAGGGGTGGAAAGGTTGATGTGTGTTTCAACCTCTTAGGATTTTTAAAGGTGAATCAATATTATTGATGAAGTCACATAAGTGTTATAAACTTTTCCATTCATACATATTACCCATAACTCTACACTTCCTGCCTGTGCATGCTCATGACCACCTACAGGTGGTACCTCAAAATTGTAAAGGTATTTGAATGGATGGTTTAGATTAGGATAAATTTACTATTAAAATATTATCCTATTTAAAAAACTAAGTAATACCTATTTTAAATATCAAGTAGATGAAAGGAGGTGTAACCATGTTGAAGGGGACAAGAGACTGAGTTTAGGGAAACTTTCCCTAAAATTGTGAAAATAAGCTCGATAGGATTTTTTAAAATGCTCATTTATTCTCTAAGGATATGAATGGATGCCAAATGAGTTATGGGATGTTATTATGGGTACCTAAAACCATTTTTTCAGAATTATTTTTTAATTCTAATGTCAGGGCTTTATGAACAAATCTTAAAGATAAAAACTACCTAAAACCCTACTAAACCCACTTGATGGAGAAAAATATTTTGAGAGCTATCTAGATGACATAGTTTTATCATGAAATATATTTAAAATTGTAGAGGACTCACATAGGCTCTCTTCCATACTTTTTAATTGTACATAATTATATGGACATGGTGAAAATGGGATATTTTTACCATTTTATGTGTTTTGCAGGTTTTAGAAGAGGTCTGAAGATGTAATCAAGTTTGGGAGGAATATATGGAATTAATATAACTATTTATGGTCATATAATTCTTATAAAAAACTCTTAAATTTATAAACCAAATCTCTCATCTCAGCCAATCAAAACTGGCATAGTGAACATAAGGGTGAAATTGTGAAAACCTCAAGTGGATGTCCTTTTAAGGTGAACCTAAGTAGTATAAGGACATGAAGAGTCTTTATAAGTTTCATCCACTCCATACAATGGATATTCATGGAAAACTAATGCTATTTTTGAGGCCAAGTGTGAGGTGTGATAGAAAAGAGGAGTTTTTTAGACTGTAGGGAGTGATGGCTTCCTTCCAAGAGATTCCAGATAAGTAGGACTAAAAACAATGCATGGAGAGGCATGTATAAACTAATTACCTATTATACCAATCATAATAAATATCCATAGTTTGTTATGGGACATTCAAAAAGGTCCAAATCATGAAGGTAGTTTTTTGAGCCACAATGAGGAGTTTCATGCCATTTTTCATAAGTTTCATGATTTGTATGGACATGTGGATCCTTGAAATTGCATAGTTCATTTAAAATCTCTTTCTTCTACAAATGTAACATATTTTATTATCTTTAAAGATGTCCAAGTGACCTTTTTACTTCCTTGGTCTCACCTCCTTTCTAAAATGCTATAAATATTAACCTTTTTGGCTCTCTTGAGAAACCTCCTTTGGTTGATGGTGAAACCCTAGCAAATTTTATAATTTAATGTCTCTTAAACAATTGAAACAAGTTAATTTTCAAACTTACATGTCATATAATTAATTTTGTTTTCAATCTTGTTGGTCTTGCCTAGTAGAAGATGATCTTTTCTAGCATGCTATCCTTGATTGTTCACCAAGTGTGTAAAAGAGTAATTGTTACATGTCTTTGTTAGTGTTATCTTTTAAGTGTATAAGTTTTTTAGAAGTGATTCATGAATATATCCTCTTAATTAATCATTCATTACCCTCCTAATTATCAAAATACTTTTTAAACCTAGCATATGAAACATTGATGTAACAATTTGTCTTGTGTTGTGAGTTTTATGTGAAGAAAGATTTGTTTTGATCTAAGTAGTATAATTTAAATAAATGGGAGGAAATTAAATATTGAAACATCACCTTTTAGTTTCTTAGTTTTTCCTCTTAACCCTTTGCATGAAAATCTGATAGGTAAGAAAGTGTTTCAAAGAATGCATCAAGGGAACTAGCCCTTCTAGATATTCATCTTCCAAAATTGTTTACCCACACAAGTGAGATGTTTCCATTGTGCCACTTGGATGAGGAGAGTTAGGCATCTCCTCAAAGGGTGAAAATACAAGTGATAATAGAAATGAATTTAAAATATAAAGGCCTTAGACTAACTCTTAGTATGGAGTTTAATATTGCAAAAATCATATATATGGATTTAGCTCATACTAACCTAGGAGAATTTTTGGCTAGGACAGGTGTAAAATTTATGAATGACTAGATCTAGTGTATCTATAACTCTAGCCTTCCATAAGCTACAACCCTCCCATTGTTATTTTAAAGCCTTGAGTTGGCTCTCATAATGGCCTAATACTATGATCATGATAGAAGAGAAGTCTATAATAAAAAAGTGGAAAAGATTCTAAATCTAGACCCTAACTTCATCAACTCAGTGTATGTAATCCTTGAATTTTAAATTTATTTAGATATAACTCTACAAATGTTTACATAATTCTATGGGAAATAATGATAAGGGTGTCAAAAAATAATCAATAAACACTCATTGATGTCCCCCAAACATTCCTCTACCAGGTTACCAAAGACCATGTATAGGCCTAATTTCATTGATGAAGTAAGGGACGTTAACATACTATTGCAAAGGGTCACTAGCAATATTGTTTCCAAGTGTTTTCAAGAATGGATGTACTAGTATATCTGGGTCATCCATCAAAATAAACAATACATTCATTGGTCTTACTTAATAAGTGACACACTCCATAAACAATTGATGGATGTATAAACAATTGGCAAGTTCTATATGACATCCTATATTGTATACATTTTGGCCAAAGGGATATTGCTACCATGCCTCAACATAGTTCTTAAAGAGATAATAAAAGTATACAATAATTACCTTCATCTCACATAGTAGGCTAGTAGACAATAATTTAGAAGATTTAATGATGCCTTCATATATATAATCATTATCATGATTGATAAGGATATTAGGATCACAAGACTATCCAAAGCATAAAAAGGATGACATAAAAAAATGGTGTTCATTCTTCATATAGTTACCCACCTATTCCTACATTAGGGTAGCTAGATTCAGTGGTTGTCCATATACACTTCCATAGTATGTTAATGATAAATGGGAATTATTAGAATTGGTTAAAATTTTAGAGATGCATAAACTCATATTAGATAGGCACAAGGTAAGGATACATTTCTCAATTCCCATTGGTCAGTACACATGCCAATACCTCTTGAAGGCTAAATGTGTAGAGGTTGAGATGTGCTAATTAACACAAGACTTTAGATTCCAAACCATATTTTGATCCATATTTAAAAATAACCAATGCATTGACACTTGAAACATATGAACATGTGCTATATTATGAATATTATTGGGAAGATTGTGAAGATCAAAAAAGAGTCAAGATGAGGGATTATTCCAGGATGTCCGTGCAACAAATAAAAGATTATGATCTAGCACCAATACCTAATGAATTCATAGATGAGGGTTTATTGGTAGACCCAATATATTTAACATAGATCATTGATAGACCTTTACCACTAGTTAGGTGGTTAGATCAAAAGTCTTTCTCTCTATTTGATAGAATAACCCATGTAATTAATAGAACTATAAAATGGCTAAGGAGTAAGGGAGTGTAAGTCATAATAGAAATAATTGGGGTTATATAAAATCTCCTAAATCTTAAAGTGTATGAGATAATTCCATTATAAGAGGGCCTAAGAGAATAATCAGAGGAGACAAAGAAGAAGAAGAAGACAAAGACTAAGGCAAAGAAAGGAGAATCAAGTAGAGATGGAGAAGCTATGAAAGAACCAATCGATATTTCATCTGAAGATAAAATAACAACATAGGGTTTTAAATATTTAGATACCATAGCTTTGACTAAAATTTACATTTTTCCACCTTCTCTTACTAACATTATAGAATATTTTTCAACACCTCCACCATTTATTTCTACTCTTCCAACTTTAGAGTTTCCAACACCTCCACTAGCTATCTCTAATCCTTTAACATCTCAGGTTCCCATTTCACCTCAAGTTTTAGCACCTCCACCTCTACTGTCAACTCCTCCACTTGTTTCCACTCCCTCTATATCTATAGCTTCCACTTCACCTACCATTCCACCCATATTACCCATTGCAGTAAGCCAAGCATAAGAAGTACAAGTGAGTCAAGTGGACACTCAGGGTTATTGAATAGTGAAATGTCAAGTTTCCACTCCATTTTCCATTCCTCCAACATCACCTTCCCATTTTAATCCAATACCACTTTCCATTCCATTTATATTTCCTTCCATTTTATCACCATTGATTTTGAACACCACTCAATAGTATATTATGACATAATCTGTTATATTAACTTCAATTCCATAAGCCATCCTAAATCTTGGGACAAGTATTGTTTCCCCCTCATCTCTACCCACTATATTTACATCAACAACCTTGAGTGGTCCTATGCACTTTATTTATTCATTCAATGCTTTGGATTTCACTCTCCCACCTATTTCCAAATTCAAAATCCTTATGTCTATTCTATCTTCTATTCACCCAATGGACACAACTACTTCCATTACCTCCATTCCTCCCACTTACACTATTTCAATTACACCTTTAATTGAGATTGAAGAGATAGAGTTACTTCTTATAAATATTAATTTATAACCAATTGATCAGAGTGATATTTCATAGGCACCTCTTTAGAAACCAATGGCATCATCTTCCCAAGATTCTTTTATGGTCACAATATTTGCTAGTGTAGTAACATCATCTACTGATTCCATGATCATAGTTTCTAAGAAATCAATGGCTACCCCTAGCTAGTTATCCTAATTAGTGGGGAAGAAGAGGAAATGAATGATTGATCCCAACACATTAGACTTGGCATGTCAAAGGTTAAAAAAAGTCTAAACTCACTCCTATGACCCTCTCTAAGATATTAAATAATTATAAGGGGGAGAGGTATGTTAAAATTGCAGTCCCCCCACTGGATAAATCAAAAGAAAATATTATGGTGGGGGATTATCAAATTTATTATATGCACCTTGGTTGGTAGATAAGATAAGGGCTCAATCATGCTATGAAAACTAGTATCAACTTGCTCTTCTAAATAATTGATCATGACAAATCCACCAAGGATGAGTTGAAGAGAAAAGTATATCAACTTATAGAAGCACTGAACCAATTCATAAAACCTAATGAATCATCATAACAACCACAATTAGTGAAACCAATCAATCAGAGTCTAAATCAAGTTACAATTGATTTTGTTTGAGATATTTATCAAATGGGAAGGGCTAAAAAATAATGGTATGAAAAATTAATTAACAAGGGCAAGAAGATTATTACAACAATAATGGATTATTATGAAGTAATTAAAGAAACAAATAATACCCTAAAAGATCAAGTTAATCAGTATGAAGGAGAGATTCAGACCTTGAAAATATATTATCCCAAATTGATAGCTATAAAATCAATTGGTATGAGTACCCTCATTGATGAGAAGATCCCATATACTGATGTTGATCATGAGGAGCTACATAGGGGTACTTAATTTTGGATAAGGATACTTTAAGAATCTATTGACCAAATGAAGGAGGCTCATGATAAGGTGATTGATGTATTATACCAGATTGAAGGTAAGATGAACACAATGTCATACCAATCAATAGGTGATGCCAAAAATCTCCTTTAGGTAGAAGAGGTCTAGAATTAATTCAAAGAGGTAGATGAGAATGAATCTACAAAGGACATAGTCTTCACCTTGAGTTATATCCACCATTTACTTAGGTATGAAAGAGAAATTGATAAAATGAGAATGGAAATGTAGGGAATAAAAACTTTTAGAAGAGAATTATTTGATGTTTAAGTATATTATGTAGCATCTAATATCTAATCTTATGGGATAGATCTAGAATGAATACATGAAAATTTCAAGGCATTTGACACATATGTTCAAAAATTGTAGGCCGAGAATGACAAAAAGGCTAAAGAAAGTTAAGATGTTGATTAAATTTCTTTTTGTTGAGATACTTTCATATGTTGTATTTTCATTTCCAAAATATTTTAAGTTGAAATTTCATTGTAAAGGTACAACAATATTTTTTATATCTCTTTTTGAGAAAGAGAAAACATATTTTAAACTTTATATTTTGATAATGTGAAGTTGAAAAAAACATAAGTTCAAATTACACTTTCCTTTTTGACAAGTATGAATTGCTAAAAAGCATAAATTGCAAATTGCATGGTTCATTTTGGCAAAGTGATAAGGACTTAAAATTTTATAAAAGTCTCACTTGAGTTTTAAAATTTAGGTTTTTTCATGAAAGTAACTTGGATTTATTTTAAAGTTATCTTTTTCAAAGTCAAGTACCATTTTGGGTGTCACCCATATACATGAGGAAGCTATTTTTAGCTACTACTAGATGGATGAGCATTACACAGAGATCTCTAGGTTTCAACCATGCCATACTACACCATGCTATGCCAAGTATCATGCCCATCTTTGCATGTCACTTTTAAAACTAATTTACTAGTCGAGAATGCCAGAAATAAGATAACTTGCCCCCTTTTACATGAAGATTTTAGATCTGCATGGTTTCTCTTACTGGGCATTTAAGTTTTGATAACTACATCTCATCTAGGAGATATTTTCTATAAAAATGGGCAGACCCCATGGCCTAATATATCTTTTTATTGCTAGTTATATTTTTAGCATTTTGAATATATTTACTACAAGTTGTAACCTTTGGAAAGAAATAAATTGAAGATTTGTCTTTATTGTTTTGAGAAATCTCTATGTGTACAAGTTGTTTGAATATTTGTGGAACTTTTTTTTCTTTATTTCAGTCACAAGTAATTCATTTGTGGTATTTTTACCCAACTAGAAATATTATTTTATTTAAATAAAGAACCCTTTTCCCTTTTGTGAAAGATATCCAAATAGTGCCTTTGATTTCCCATTTGTATAAGTTTGTACTTAAACAAATTCAATATAATTTTATGCTCTATTGTGTTTATCAAGCAAGCATTAAAATACACTAAAAATATTTGGTGCAATCACCACTTTCAAATTTCATTAATTTCACCTCTTTCCTTAGTCAAAACCCTAGTTAAGATCAAAAGTCACTAAAGAGTGAAATTTCCATAAAACTAGTATTTTATCAGTTGCATCAAATCTAGTGAAAGGAAGCTACATTATCTAGAGATTAACCTCAATTCACCAAAGTCCCATAACTTTGGAGGTTTTTCCATTGTATCATTAAGTAATTGCACAACAAGCTATAGAATCAAGATAGGTGTAATCCTATGTGATAATAGTTTTTGGCATGTATGGTGGGATTTGAAAATACAAAGAAATTGGTGCTATTTTCAATGAGCAATACAAGAGATTCATGCAAATTTAAAAATCACCTAGCAACTCCACTACTTAATAATTCAAAATTTCAAGGTTCACATATGCCAAGCAAACAAATGAGATCATCTATAAAAAGTAAGAGGGCTGAATTTTTAGAACTATTATTTCCATCTAAAAAGATATTACAATTAGTTACCCCTTATCCAAAGGTATATCCTACAATTCTATTTCCATCTCCTTTGGTAACTCTTATCAATTTTATACCTCCCATAATGGCTAGAAATCTTAATTTTTTAGCTTTCAATGGAGACAACACAACCCAATTGGCCCAAAATGATGATATACCTACCTTAACCTTGAAAAGATTACCATATTTTATTGGTGAAACCTCTACCACTGTTATAGAGCACATACAAGATATTTTTACACTTTGTTAAATCCATAACATGGTACAAGACAATGTTTCAATCAAAATTTTAGTCTCCTCTTTCAAGGGCAAAGCTTTACAGTGGTACAAAGGATTTTCTCTCAGTTCAATCTGAGTTTGGGATGAGGTAGGCACTACACTATGTAACCAATTTGAAGACAAGTGTGACCACCTTTCCCTGGTTTAACCATTAACTGTTATTCAATGAGCTCCTCATGAGCATATCTATGACTTCAATTATCATTTCCAAAAAACATGGAATATAATTTTGGTCTTGATTAAACCCACTATAAATAACACTTTATTATATTACTAAAAGCCCTTAATAGTGATATAGATATAATGATTTAGTCAATATATGATACCACACTTCTTGCAGCTTACAAGATTGTAATAAGGGTATAAAATTGTTTAATCCAAGTTGGAAAAATATCCCCAAGGCCACCAATGCCTCTTTTTATATAAATAGTTCCTATCACACCACGTACACTTTATCTAATTCCCACCATGAGCAAAGCACCTAATTTGAATCCTACACCCAATGATGATAGATATGAGGTAAAGTCATTACTCAAAAGTTTTGGCAATGAGTTGGTAGCAATGAAGAAGCAATAAGCCCAAAATACAAGCCTTTTTAGTAGTCTAACTCCACACACCAATGGAATAGATAGCCATATTAGGGAGATACGTAACCATATCAAGGAAACACATAGTAGTATGGTCAAAATCCATAGCCAAGTCCTCTAAAAATATGTGCTCTACTAGTGCTAGGAGATTCTAAATCCACTGTCCCTATTTAAAATAATGTCTCAAGAATATGAGTGGTGTTAACATTGAAATCAACCACATAAGTAGCATAATTATTCTAATGGTGTGATCAGTTGAGCCTTGATGGTAAAAGGTATAGTAAGTATGCAAGGACAATAAGAAGAATATACTTCCCAACAAGTAGACACATAAGAACTTACTCAAGGTGAAGTAACTCTTCTAAACTGGAAAGAGGATGAATTTCATTATGTGACTCAAGATGAAATATTTTTCAATGGAGGAGGCCTAGTAGTAGCCAACACCCATTCCAAGAAAAGAGAAATAGAAGCTAATTATCCCCCTTGAGTATATCAAGCCTCAACTTCCAAAGCTATAACAAAACCTACAAAAAGTAACACAGTGCAAAGGCTACCCTGTGTACCTAAAAATCAATTCTAAGCAAAAGTGCCCACTCCAAATTTTATAAAATAAGATACATCCCCTATAAAAACATTGATAAAGGTTAGTAATATCCCTTTTAGCATAGTTGAAAAAATGAATAAAATTAATCTAAATGTCACTATGTGGGAAGTATTATCTATACTAGTGCAAAGGGATTTATTACAAGAGGCTTTAAAGAAATTCAAAATATTAGACAAAGTTGTAGCCAAGGGACCTATGTCTGCAACTAATTTTTTTCAATCGCAAGATGACACTAGAATAGGAAAAAATGGTAAGCCTCCCCCCTCCTACCTTTCATTCATAGTAGGGAAGCATCTGGTTCACAATTGCATGGTATATTTAGGGGATAGTAGTTCAATAATGCCCAAGAAAATAGTTGGTTCTTTGGAAATAAAATATATGATTATCAATAAGGGAGTAGTACAATTCAATGGGACTAATATTTAAATATTAATAATGATAGACAGACTGAACCTCACAATTCATGCTTACCCAAGCTTGTCTATTTCTCAAGAAAATTTAGTTATAGATCTTCCTATTACTTTGACATTTGTCTTTCAAGATATTTCACTACAAATATGGGAGGATATCTATCTACAGATTGGTCTCACATGTTACTTAGAACTAGATATGGAACTAGAGTAACAATAAGAGCTAGTAAAAGATCATATAGATCCATACAATCCTATCCCTTCTATAGTAATGAATTGTACATTGCAATATCAATAGGAGTAAATGGATCATAAGGATGAAACACGTATAGAAGATATTTTAGACACTCATTTGGATGAATGGGGATCATCCCTTCAATTTAATCCTTATGATTATGTACAAGAAATAGAGTTAGGGACATTTACATTCATGAGAAATATGCAATTATTTTGAACTTAGTCAAACCAGTAGAAGATCTTCTAGGGATGTGGCAATTATTTTTTGATTGCTCAAGAAGTAGAAATGGTGTAGGTGTAAGAATTGTATTGATGTCCCCACAAAAATAAAGCTAACTATATTATTTTAGACTTCAATTCAGCTATACAAACAATGTAGATGAATATGAAGCCTTGATTCAAGGCCCTCAGTTGCTCAAATAAAGAGGAATAAACCATTTTTATATATTTGGTGATAGTGAGCTTATTTTTCACCAAGTTAGATAAAGAAGTATGACTAAAAACAATTTTATATGGTCTCACAAACATAGGGTTAGGACTTATTAGAAGACTTCACCTCATTAAACATACAAGCGGTACCAAGGGCACAAAATAGTTATGATGACCACATGGCTTTGTTAAGATCCTAATAAAACCTACCAATGGAAATAAATAATAAAAGTAGCCAACATGTGAGGCTTATATTAAGGTCATATATCCCTAACAACGCAACTAACTGGCAAGTCTTCGACAATGATAAGTAGATTGTTAATTTTATAAGAGAAGAGGCTAAGTTTTTAGATAGGAACTAGCCAAGACTACATGACCAATATGGAGATCATATCACTCATCTAAACATAAATAAATTTCCTATTGGTCTCATAATGATAGAGAACATATTCAATTCAAATGATTAGCTAAAAGGTAAGAAGAAGAACAATAAATCTAATGAAGAATATTGTGAACAATCATCATTTCAAAAGGCAAATCTCTCAAGATAGGTAAGGTATGTACCAATATGGAGATCACATCATTCATCTAAAAATAAATAAATTGCCTATTGGTCTCATCATGATAGAGAACATATTTAATTCAAATGATTATTTGAAAGGTGAGAAGAAGAAAAATAAAGCTAATGAAGAATATTGTGAACAATCATCATTTCAAAAGGCAAGTCTCTCAAGATAGGTAAGGTATGTAATATTTATGAAAAGAAAGAATTTGTTTAATCATGTCAAGAGTTTAATGATAAATTCACTTTGAGTTATCATGATTTAAGAGGATTTGATCCAATCTTAGCTCAACACACTATAGAATTGGCTCTAAATATAAAGTCTGTCAAGCAAAAACATAGACATATAAATCCAAAGATTGAACCCCTAATGAAAAGTGCCTTTCTAAGCTAATAGAGATTAGTATAATATTTCCTATCAAACACTCATCTTGGGTAGTAAATATAGTTCCTATCAGAAAGAAAAATGGTGAAATCAGATTGTCTATGGATTTTAAAGACCTGAACAAAGCATCACTGAATGTTCATTATCCTCTATCCCCTATGGAACAAATCTTGTAGATAGTATCAAGATCTAAAAGATTCCTTATTCTAGATGATTATTATAGTTATAATTAAATCATGGTGCATGAATTAGACTAATATAAAATGACTTTCACCACCAAATGGGACACATATGTATACATGAAGATGCTATTTGGTTTGACAAATGCAGGAGTAACATTTTAGAGAGCCATGGATATGGAATTCAAAGGTACGATAAATAAAATGATTCTAGTATATGTAATGATATAAATATATATTTGAAGCATGATGATGCACATGTAGACCACCTTAGAAATATTTTTTTGAAGTTTTAGAGAGTTTGGGTTTCCCTCAACCCAAAGAAGTGCATGTTTATAGTACACAAAGGGAAGCTCCTAGGACACATAGTGTCAAAATGTCTTCTAATAGACCCTAAAATAATTAGTATCATATCTACATTAAAAATACTAAGCCATAATAAAGGGATATAGATATTTCTCAGGAAAATAAACTTTGTAAGGATATTTGTCCCAAATTTTGCCTCTATGGAAAAAACCCCTTACTGCAATGCTAAAGAAGGGAATTCTTTTTAGATGGACACAGTAGGGAAAAGATAGTTTTAAGGACATAAAACAATATATCTCCTAAGATCCTACCTTGTTCAACCCAAAATATGAGAAAGACATTATTATATATGCATTTGGAGGGGATGGAAGCATCTTAAGCATTCTGACTTAGCATAATCAAGAAGATTTAGAGTAAGCAACATCTTTTTTTAGCCAATCTTTGAAAGATTATGAAGATACTTATAGTTTTGTGGAGAAGTAGGTATATGTGGTAATCAAAGCTTTGAATAAGTTTAGACATATGATATCTAACAAAAAATACATTTGATGGTGAGCCACTAGAGCATCAAAGAGTTTCTGTTGAGTAGAGAGATAAATGAAAAAAGAGAAGGATGTATTACCAGGGTCATGGAATACGATGTGTATATCATAATCATGAAGCTTGTAAAAGGAAAATGATTATGTGAACAACTAGTTGATAACATCAAGACTATTGATGTAGTATCTAACATAGTGTATGCTCACACTTCACCTTAGCCAGCCAATCCACCTTTATTTAATAACTGGATTCAAGACATGATTCATTTCCTACAGACTGAAAAGTATCCCCATGACTTTTAGCAGTTAAAGAAAAGTTATTTCTGACTACAATCTATTCCATATGTTCTTATTGTTAAAATAGTATTTTAAAAAGATATGCATGGAGTTTTTTTAAGATGAATTGAGTATGGTCAAGTTCTTAAAGTGATCAAATAGTTTCATGATGGACCGTCAAGAAGACACTTATCTAAAAGGACTATGGACATAAATATATTGAAAGGAGGATACTAATATCATAAATAATTTAAAGGTGCCCACCAATGGGTAAGGAACTATGAAAAGTGTGCTTACTTCACCAGTAAGCAAAGACTAGAAACCCTTCCTCTGAGACCAATTCAAGTGGATCAATCATTTTATCAATAGGGATTGGATTTCATTAGCATGATCAATCCATCATCAAGCACAGGCCACAAGTGGGTTATCACATCAACATATTACTTCACATGATGGACTAAAGCATTTACACTAAAAGATGCTACTGAGGCATCTATTCTAGAATTTATGGAAAACATAGTTTCAAGATTTGGTATTCCTCACACCATCATATTAGATAATGCTAAGGCATTTGTAGGCACTCAAGCAAGTGAATGGGTTGTAAAGCATAATGTGTACATGAGTAATTCTTCAAATTATTACCCCCAAGGTAATGGCCTAGTTGAGTCAACCAATAAGAACCTCATTAGAATTATCAAAATAATGATGGAGGATAACCAGAGGACATGACACACAAAATTGAAATCAACATTGTAGGATAACATGATTACTCCAAAAAGAGACATTGGTAGTTCCCCTTTCATGTTGGTATATGGAAGAAAAGAATGAGTACCACTATCAATTGATTTACCATCTCTAGAGCTCAAACACCAATTAGACTTGATTAACGATGATGAAATAACATTGAGGCTAGATGAGACCATGGAACTTAAAGAAATTAGGCAAAAATCAATGAAAGTCTTAGAAGCAAACTATGAATAAACCAATAATATTTCTATGAAAAGGCATCTATAAGGAGCTTTAATGAAGGAGACATGTTTCTCAAATGGGATACTGACAAATCTAAACCAGGTAGGCACACCAAATTCGATGCAATATTGTTTGGTCCATATATCATTCCTCAGTATAAAGGAGCCAACGTATTCTAACTCTCCAAGCTAGATGGAATAGAATTGCCTATCCCATTTAATGGGATATACCTAAAATCTTGATTTTAAGGTAGGAACTCATTTTAAAAAATTAAATTTTGTAAATAATAATATTAGTTGTGTTTTTCAATAAGTGCTTATTCACAAGTCAAAGTCATTAGGAGTTTTTATTTCCTTAGATTGTGTTGTTTTCCCCTATTTTGTTTATCTATTTTCCTATTTCTTTTATGTCTAGGAAAATCCTAGTTTGTTTTTCCCTAGGTTAGAATCAAAATTGATTCCATGCCTAATGTCTTCGAAGGCTACTAGATTAAAATGATTAACAGATAATCATCCCATAGAGGTTGCCAAAAATATTGATTTTTTTGTCCCAAAAATATCATTACATCTGATATCATAAGGTAGACCCCCCCTTTTTTTTAGAAAATTCCCTAAAAACATAAAAAAACCCATCTTTATTTTTTGAACTACAGAATCTAGAATTATGGATGCAATTTTCACTTGTGAAAATTGCTTCATGGGTTTTTAGTCCTTCAAAGCACCCATACCCAAGACTAATAAAATCTAGAACCTGTGATGCACTTTTTATATTTGTAAACATACACAATGTATGGAGGGATCCAAATCCCACCATGCACCCAAGCCAATGGAATTTGGAACTTGGCATGTAATTTTTTTAAAATTTACAAAGTGCACGATAGAATTTGGATCCCACAAAACATATTTCCTTCCTTTTATAAAATGCAAAACCCCATGAACACTTTACACATTTGCAAACATACAAAGTGCATACTGAGTTCTATATTATGCTAAATATCCTTATATGGGATGTAGAGCCCTAAGTCCACTTTACACATTTAAAAATGCGTAAATTTATTTATGGGTTTCACCTCCTTCCAAACTGAGCCATTCTTGTAGAAAGTGGACCTGCTCTAAGCAAGTCTTACCTCTACCACTAACCACCACTAAAATGCATTAATTTTAGGGGGTTTTCACTATTTAACCAAGAAAATTAGGGATTTTATTTATCATTTGTTTATTTTCTAATAAAATCCTTGAGCTTTGTTGACCTACACCAAGTCATCGACCCTTGATCCACGTGCCAAGAAAGTACCTACAACCTCAAGCCACAACTACCCAAATGACTTCATTATCATTTTCACCTATTGAATGGTACTTTCCTTATGTTTTATACCATTTTACTTCAATTTGAAACCTTTCTAACTGATTTACATTTATTAGAATTTTTTTGAGTATTGAAGTTTATTTTGGTTAGCTTGTTAGGGTTTTCTTTTAGGTTTCCATTTAAATTATTTAAAACGTCAAAATTATGTGCTTTCCTCAAATTACAGTCTAAGGGTAGTATAAGGTCAGTCTAGGATTTTCTATTTTCAATACTCATGACATCAATAAAAACCCCTTAGTTTTCCTCCCTAAGTTTTGCAAACAAAATCTAGATTTTATCATTCAAACTAATAGAATATTCCCAAGAATATACCTCTAAACATACCTATGGACTTAGGACCTATCTTGAACACCATAGACCCCTATGGGTTTTACCCTTGTTTAAAGAACCTTCAATCCCCACAAGCCTTCAAGACTTAGCAAAAAGTGGACTTGTTTCCAACACTTCCCATCCCCACAAGAACATAGACTGTGAAAAATCCAACTTGCTTCCAACACCTTCCACTTCTACCAAAAGCATAACATGCTTCGAGAAATGCCTAGTTCTACCAAAAATTTCACCTGATCAAGACACCTCCCATCTCTACCAAATAATATAACTGCTCTAGACACCTACAGATTCTTCTAATTTTCATTGTTGGTTTCTCATAAGTAACTCTATGCAATCAGAATTACATGATGTACATGAATTAATCCTAGATCAGATAAGTAGAGCACACCTACACTTCTAACTATGTATACACTTGTTAAGTGAGATCATGAATAATATGTGGATTTGCTAAACTTGATTATGGGATCAATTATATCACTTGTCATAACATATCATGAAAGGAAGGGTTCCAAAGCCTATAGTCTAACACAATCACAACAAACCTAAAATAGTCCTATGATTTAATATTTAACTTATACTAAAAAACAAAAAATTAAACTAATCTAGTGCACCCCAAATGTTTTGGCATAATGTGAGGGGTTAGATACAAATTAAATAAATATGTATAGATAAATTTACTTAAAGTAGGTATGAGTAACCACCCTAATATATAAAATATGAAGATTAATATTATTCAAGCCAACACTTATGTTACTTATATCTAATAAAAGAGAGGAGAATAAATTTAGAATATACTTACTTGAATGTTAACCCATCATGATTCAATCTATCCCTTGGCCAATGGGGCTTCACAAGAGGTTGTTGTGGTTCATAAGGATCACTTTGTTAAGACAAAGCATCCAAGACCTATCCACAAGACTAGATTCTTCAAAATAAGAAACCTAAGCTAAGAATCCTCAAGTAGAATGGTGGAAGAGTAAATTATGAAGAAGTGTGAGTGAATAATAACTCTTTATTGTATATTATGAAAATTATTTAAATGATCTTGTATTTATAGGTAGAATTAACCCTAAAATCATCCAAAAATGTCAGATGTTCTAGGTTGACCTAGCTGACCTAGCACATTTTCAAGTTAATGCCTAAAGTCTATGTTAGGTCAAATAGAAGGTTAACAAACCTAAAGATCCAAAGTGACCCTAAACTACATTAGGTTGACCTAGTTTTTTGCACAGGTAAAAAGGGTGCCAAGTAAGGAAAATAAGGATATAAAGAATAAAAGGATAGAGGAATGTGCAAGGGAGGAGAAATAACTTGGGGAAAGGTTTTAGGAACTAGTTAGATTGGAAATAATTTGACAATAAGGGAAAACAATATTGAAAAGAACCAAAGATATACCCACCCCTTTCTCGGTGTATCCCTTAATGCATGCACTTGGAGAGATTGAGTCATGACAGGTTCTTATAAGATGTAAAGCATCAATATTTGATAAAATTTAAAAACATTATGTTTATACATATGCCCCACTTGAAGCTCATCACATGTCACTAAGGTGTAATATGGGATGGCGCTTTGAGAAATAACAAAAGGACACACACACAATGTTGATTATGGAAAAAGTTATATTATTTTAAAAGCATAAAATAACTAGAAGCAAATGACATAAAGGGAAAATAATCTAAAAATTAAATAATGGAAAAGTAAAAATGATGCATACATTTATGTACCTTTATCATGGGATGATTGTCAACTATGTTTTTAGTATTGATTGTATAGGGTGCAGAGACTACTTTCGATAAACCCACGAATATAAAACAAACAAATATAAGAAAATCCAAGATAATTGGTGCTATGTGGATGGAACATACATGGGAATTTAGCAAGCTAGGTGACAAGTGCCATGTTAGACCAAATGACCAAGTCAAACAAGAGTAAATCAACTAAACAAAAAGCCAAGGCCACTATAAATTGATAAAATCAAACAAGTAAACCTTAAGAAAGATAAGGCAAACTCACCAAGTAAAACCAAGGATACATGTTTAAAAAGGAATGATAAGCAAGGAAAATCAATGGTAAAAGGAAAAACAAAATGGTAAAACAACATTGATGAGTGAGCATTAAAAACCCAAATCTCACTCAACAATGGAAAAAGGTGCATAAAAGGGAAAAAAACATTGATGAGTGAGAAGTTAAAATGCACATCTCACTCAACAATGGAAAAAGGGTGTGAACTTGGGTGTCTACGACATTAGGAGAAACAAATCATGATAAATGGGAAAAGGAAAGAAAAGAAAGTTTAGTAAATGGAAATTTTATAGTGTAAAGAAAAGGTGATCCATAGTTTTTCAAACATGTTGTTTTACATCTAAAGATAGAAAAAAAATAAAATAAAGTAGTGCTAGTATGTTTATAAGAAATGAAGAAGGAATTTAAAGAAGAGGGAAAACATATCTGGAATCATAGTTTGACTATCAAGGGAGTAATGAAATGGGTGAAGGGGAGAATGAAGGAAAAACCAAGGTAGATAAACTCTTTATTGAAGTCAAGACACTCAAATTTGGTTTGCCAAAATAAGAGGACTTTCGAATTTAAGGACTATGGAGAACTTCTCTTAGTGACACAAGTCTTAGGTCAAAAAATGGAGTATATAGATCATACCATGAAGGATATATGCATGAAAATTAAAATGGACCTACCTCTCCAAGATGTGTTCCCCATTCTTTAGGACCCCTTACAGAGTCATCAGTATACTATGAAGATTGGGTACTTGCGTGAGAAAGTAGGTAGCACCATATTTTTTTAATTTGAATTCCCCTATTCCAATATACTAGCCTACCACACTCCAAAGGACTTGGAATCTATGTGAAGTTGATTGTGGAGTTTGAGATTTAATTGGAGATAGGAGATGTGCTTTTAATCATGTCTCTTGGTGTGATTTTGACTTTCTAGATTTATATGTTGCATTTTAGATATCATTGCATTTTGTTTTAAATGATTTGGATTTTAACTTTCTTGATGACTTTTTTAGGATTCCTCCTCCATATGGATTTGGAAAATCAAACGTAGGTGCTAAAAATTACTTTCATTTGAAAACTTTGGGACAAGGTTGCTAAGATAGAGAATTTCAAAGAGCATGGGGTCTAAAGAGTGTCATAAATTTAGGTGAAATAAAAGTGCTATCTTGACTTTGACCTTGTTTCATCCAATATGAAGATGAGAGAAAAAGGGGAAATCAAGAGGAATGACACATGAAACAATTTAAATTGATTTAAAGTGAAAAAAAATATGACAAAGGGAAAAAAGGGGATCCAATGACAACAAATATGTGATTTCTTATCATAAGAGAGAGGAAAATGGAGGAAAACATGCTAACATAGATTATTGTGCAAATTCCATCTAGAAAAATAAGCAAAAACAAAAAATTTAAGAACAAGGATTAATAACATGAGGGTAAGTGCACAAACTTGGGGGATAAAAAAGGGCCTACCCATGGACATGATTTTTCTAAAATTTCAAAAATGTGTGTAGAGAGGATTACAAAGCAAGTTAGTCAAGCATTAGTCCATAAATAAGAAAACATGTATAAAGAACTAACTAACCAAACCTATCTATTCCTATGGGAATTACAAAGGATATCAAGAAATAAATGAAAGAAAGAAACACCATATTACCTTCCCAAATGGATTCACCATACCCATATGGCTCAAAAACATGTTCTCCCTTGATCAAACATCCTTGTCTTTGTCAACAATAGTGGTAAACTCCTCTAATGCCTCAATAACACTCCATAAAACCTAGTCTCTTGATTCCAAATCACTAAACTAGCCTATCAATGAAGCTTTCAAGCAAAATCTATGATCAAATGCAAAACCTTGTAGAAAAAATTTAACATTATAACTTTGTAATATTCAAAAAAAATTATTCATGTCCATGGCCTCTCTATTTTAGATTTTTAAAATTGGTTAGGATCAACCATGTTCATCCATGTCAAGGTTGAGATGTGTGGCCATGGATAATCCTAATATTTGAAATTTAACTCATAAATATCCTCAAGATAAATAAACATTAAAGAGGAAATGAGAGGTATTAACTAGGCATGGGTGACCTATAATCTTGATATTTGTGGTATTTATGGCCTAGGGATGTCTTCCCAAGAAATGATGTCACCTAATGATGTAGTTAATAGGATTCAATTTTCAAAAATAAATATTCAACAACTCTTATGGAAAATACACTTAATCTCTTGATTTGGATTAATTAGCCTTAAACAAGGTTAATCAACATTTGTGTAATTATTTAAAAATTGGCCCTCAATTAATCAAAATGGTCAAAGAGTCATATTACTAAGTTTTAATTTGACTCAAGAAGAATTAGAAGGTGACATTAGATGCGTCAAAACTATATTTCCATTTAGGATGTTTTCAACACAAAATAACAAAGGTACATGGCATGTACCAATGAATTTAGGAGAAAAGTGTGATTCAAAGCACAAAAGGCAAAATAATCATTTTGAATCAAAATGAATTGATCAAAGTTAGTTGGCCCATAAATTGCATTGCCCCATTTAGGGATACCTTGACCTAAATTAGCACTTGTAAATGACAAGTTTGAACCATTTAGCATGTTTTTTGGATTTTGACCTAAAATGTGCATTTGATTGCAATTCAAGTAAGATTGATAATTTCAACACAAATGGTGTTAGGAATTGGATGTATACATTTTGTCCTTATTTTAGAAGGTGTAGCAAGACATTTAGGTGAAGCAACATCTTTTGAAAGAAAAGAGTTATCAAGAAGAAATTGGAATAGACCCATGATGCCCCCTCAAGAGTGTTGTTCCCAAAATCTTTCACTCATTTTTGGGACAACATATGAACTATTTTGGTCCTATAGGCCAAAATTCTCTCTTCCCTTATCAAAAATTATTTTGAGCTTTCAAATTATTCATTATTCAATATTTTTTAGTTAAAGGACTAGCAGGTTCAACAAGTTCAACGACTCTAACAGGCGAGCTCTCTCTAATAACAAGTCTCCAACACTTAGGGAATTTCAAGGTTAGTTTAATGCCAATCTTCAAAAAAAGGATTGAACCATTGAACCATTGAAACCCACTTCAAAATAGGTTCAAAGGTTCAATGGGTTCAAAGGTTTAATGACATCGGCAAGCTTAGAGAGTTAAACACTTTGACAAAAGTTCAAAGTTCAACCGCTTCGACAAGTTCAACAGCTTCAAAAGACTTAGCGAAAAGAAGGAAGATTGAACTGTTGAATTGTTGAACCTTGAACCAAAAAGGTCTAAGGTTTAAAGGTTCAATGTGGTTGGTTCAAAGTGGTTGGTTTAAGCAGTAAATTTAATGAGTGGAACACAAGATTGAATTGTTGAATCAAAGTTGGTTCAATCAGTCAATTCAATCGAATGGTTCAAAAGAGTGCCCCAAAGCCCAAAGGGAAAGTGCCCTTGTGGAGGGTAGTGAACCAAAGGCCAAGTGCCCTTGTGGAGGGTAGTGAACAAAAGTGGACAAAGAGATATCTTTCAAAAATATTTTCTGCGGCAAATTTTACAAGGCAAATCCTTCGGATAAAATGTTCGAAGGAATTCTTTAGACATTTTGTCTGAAGGAATGACAAAAATCCCAATGGAAAGTGGCTAAGGCAAGGGAATATTTCATTCAAATAAAATGTCTGAAGGAATCCCTTCAGACATTTTGGTCGAAGGGATTGAAGATGAAGACTACCTGAAGGACCCCAAAGGGTAAGTACCCTTGCGGGGGGATCTCGATGACTAGAAAATGAACCTTTCTAAAGGGCTAAAGGGACACCTTCCATTTGGTAGGTTCCAAAGATATAAAGCCAAAGGAGTTATTCTATGGACTCTTTAGGTTGGTTTTATAGACTAATTTCTATGAACTCTATAGGTTAGTTTCTATGGACTCTGCAGGCTTAGTTCTATAGACTAGTTTCTACAGACTCTGCAGACATGTTTCTACGGACTCTACAGACATGTTTCTATAGACTCCACAGGCCAGATTCTATAGAATCTTTCAAAGCTCAAGAGACTTAGATAAAAATACAAACTCTACAGGCTGGTTTCTATGGACTCTACAGGTTGGTTTCTATAAACTTCATAGATTTTTTTCTATGGACTCTACAAACATGTTTCTAAGGACTCTTTCAAAGATCGAGAGACTTAGAGAAAACAAAGGCTTCTAAGGAAGAGGATGAACCGTTGAACCTTGAACCAAAATTATTCAATGGGTTCAATGGGTTCAAATGTTCAAAGAAAGCTTCGAGCAAAGGAAAGTGAATAAACTAGAGAAGCAATGGAATCAAGGAACTGAGAATGCCACCCAAACCGTTGAAATAGTGAACCAATGACATCCCCATGGATGTCAAATTTAGGGTAATGAAATGTCTATTGATTTTTAAATATGGCACAAAACCTAAAAACAAACTCAGTGACCAGCTGAAGAAGGAGCTAAAAGAGCCAACAGAAAGGGAAAAGATAGCTCGAGAGCTCAAAATTGCAACTGAAAAGAGGGAAAGACTAGAAATATCTACGTATGAGTTATTTATAATAGGTGGAATAGTCCACCAAGTAGATATTTAAGTTTATAAACATTAAAGGGCATAACCTATTTTTCTCCCATGAAGTAAAGGTGAAGTGGATAGCTACATAGATATTTGGTAAAAAACCAGGCAACCCATGCTAAGGAGAAGACATTTTAGATGAATCGACACACCACAGTTAAGGTAGATGCCATGTTCCAGCATGGCCCCTTTGACAAAACTAAAAATTCATTCAAGGCATCAAATGTAGCATGGGCCATTCCATGAAACAAAGCACCAAGTCTTTCTGGGCTACTATATATTTTAAATCTCTTCTTTTCATCGAGGAGATCTTTTGGGTTATAGAAGTAGAAATATGCCAAAATTAAAAAGCAATTATTGAGACTTTGAGTTTATATTGTTGATCATATTTCCTTGTTTGAATGAGAAAGTAGGTTACTTTCAGATTTTATGTTGTTATAGCTTGTTTCATTTAGGGGATTGTTCTTATGTCTATTTCCTGAATGTGTTCTTGTCCATTTTAATGAAATAAGCAGAACTAGTGGAAGTTATCAGGAAGGTGTCCTGAAGCCAACTATCGAGAGACTTTGTGTTGCCACAATTATCTTTAGTGTGTGTGTGTGTGTTTAGTTTATTTATGTTTAAAGGATCTTGGGATGAATTTGTTCCCCCATTATCCTTCATATTTCACTCTTGGGTAGTTGAGGTGGAGACTTTGTGTTACACTTCATTCTAATGGTTATTGTGCCCTTGTTACCTGTTACTTATCACTACCAAAAAGGATTCCTGTTGTTTGCTGTGAGACCACTTCTGAAAAAAGAGAAGTGCCTTCAGTGTTTCTAGCCTAGACTTCTCCTTTGTTTATGAACATCATCTCTAAAAAAAGAGATATATATGGTGTTGTCCTACACTTGAGTGTTATTTTTTGCATATATTTATATTATATAGCTCCTCATAGTTACAGGGAACCTCCCCTTGATGAGAGGAGAGATTTTTCCCCTTTTGATGTGGTAAACCTGCACATCTAGCCAACCAATATCCCTATGTTGTGGTTGAAATGACCTATTTTTCCCATCAGTTAACTGGTGACAAAATATTCACCCAATAGTTTTTGGTGACTCCATTGGGGACACAATAATTTTGTGCAATTTGAAGCCACAAGCTTCAGATTGAAGCATCACTTGTGTCTTATCCATTATCATTATAGCCTTATCCATTTCCATTATATTATTTGGTCTATGAAACCAGAGCTGCTCGGGAAGAACATGCAGTTTGAAGCCTCAAGCTTTAAGTTGAGGTAGGGCCAATTCTTTTGTATTTTTATTCTACAATTTGGTAACTCCATGTTATATAAGAAGCCAAAGAGCCCAAGGAGTTGTTGACCGTATTTTTGGGTTGGTGTAGTAGGGAAATTTCAATTTGTTTCCTCCACAACTTCAAGTTCAATGAACTAGGAGTATCCCTCCTACCAATACCAGGTCACTAATACAAGGCAAAGCTTCTTTTTCTATTGTTAGCAGAGCTTTGCCTATACATACTCCACCCAGATTTGTTATCCCCATTTTCCATAATCCAATCATTGTGGTTCAAGGCCCCTGGGGTAACTCTTTTGGCCCACTCAATTTAACTCCACCTCTACATGAGCTACTACATAGTTCAATGAAGAATTTCCCCAAATTCTTTGGTGATGGTTGAGTTCATCTTAATGAACATATTGTGGCCTTCAGCATAGCATGTGGCATGATAGGCATGGAGTATGAGGACATAGTAGTTAGGATGTTTATGGAGACATTACAAGGTGCTACTATAGATTGGTTTTATCACCTACAGGCTCAGTTAATGACTGACTAAAATGCTCTAAAAGCTAAGTTTGAAGCAAGATTCAAGCTTGCAAAATATGCTCATGCCCTACTAGCCCAGCTCACACAGATGAAGAAGGAGCCTCATGAACCTATGAGGGACTTCATTGCCAAATTTGACAAGTTGAGGAACTGAATTCCTATAATTGTTTAGCCAACACCTGAGAACCTTAAATGTTTTTTTATCAACTCATAGCTAACTAAAGTGAGTTTTTTGCTGAGACGTGCTAGCCACATAGACCTTACTGCTACTCAAGATTTTTCCACTGAGGTGGAAGATGACCTTATCTTGGTAGGAAAGATAAAGAGAGATCCTAATAGAGGTAAATCTTCTTCATCTTCTGAATATCCATCTACAGGCACCATTGATCTAATGGTGAAAAAGCTAGAAAATGAGTTGCTTGCTCTTAGAAAGTAAATGGTGCAAGGGATGTCATCTACCCCTTTGTACAGAGATATACTAAGGAGGACATTCCCCAATCAATCATACTAAGGCAATGTTGCCAAGAATCAAGGATAGCCAAATCATCTTCCTCCCCCTCAGAGGAAATTGGCCATTGAAGCACCTCCAACCAATTTAACAGTTGGATATTTTGAAGCAGAATTAGATTTCTCCTTCTAGCCCGAGTTGAACCTAGAAGATGATGCTAATCTCTTAATAAAGGGAGAAGAAGAATTAGTTGGTGACTCCAACATTGGTTTCCTAAATTACCAGGATGAACCCAAAAGTGAAGTTAAAGAAGTTGAGGGATCATATGTTGTGTTCACCCTATCTAAGAATCAATCAACCCAACAAGATGATAAAGAAAAAATAGAGGAGCGACCTCAACCTGTAATTTCAATTTCAAAATGAAGAACTTCTTTGCCTTTCTAGCCAAAGGACACAATGATTGCTAAAAAAGTAAGTACCCCAAACATGCCTTCACCTTCAACTTCAATTTTGTAGATCAGTCCTCCCCCTCCTAAAAACTAGAAGGATGAACTCCCTTCCCCTGCTCATAATTCATTTCAAACATTTGACATAGTCGACCATGTCAAGAAAACTAAAATTCAAATGTCTGAATTTAAATTCCTACAATCCAACCCTGAGTAGTTGGATAAGTTAGTGGTATGTGTGAAGAATAAAACCATCCCTACAGGACCAACTGTTCTAAAGGTAACCCCCATGTCCACCTAAAATAACCTTGTCATTGCTTCTCCTGCTGCTTTTAGAAGGACTGAACCATTTTATGTCTCTCTACTGATAAATGGACATCAATTGAACAATTGCATCATAGATTCAAGTGCATCTGACAATGTCATGGATACCAAAGTAGCTAAATCCCTTGGTCTCACATTGACCAAGACATTTGGGAGATGCTTTTCTATGGAGAATAAACAAGTGCCATTGCTAGGACAGATCAAGGACACCTAATTTGCATTTGCAACATTCCTAGAAAAGAGAATCAAGATGACAGTTATGGTGGCTGACGTCCCAATGTCATATGACATCTATCTTGGGTGAAAATCTTCAAGGATATTGGTGGTGAGTTGAGCATAGACCTATCTAAGGCAAGGATCCCAGTCAAAGGTTTTATGCAAAGATTATTCCTTGAGAAGGAAGCAAAATATGTGGTCACTCAAACATCAGCGCCTAAAGCTCAAATTTTATTTGAGTCTTTAGGCATGGGTAATTACTTCTTATCTATGGAGGAAGTTCATAAGGCATCTGATGAAGCTCCTGAAGGTGACAATCTAAAAATTCATTCAGATAGAATAATAGAAGATAGGATCGAGTGAAGTGAAAATGCAAAAGAATCCTCCCCTCTAAATGAAGAAAAATCTAAGGTAAGGTCATCTTTTGATGATGTATGGATACTAGAATTTGATGGTAGCTATTCCTCTATCGATTCAAGAGCTAATATTGTGTTGATATCTCCTAAAGGAGATATTTTTCTTTCTTCATATAAGTTGCAGTTCAATAATACTAACAACACTGTTGAGTACGAATTACTACTGCTTGGATTGAAGGCTGCCCAAGATAGGGGAATTAAACTCCCTCACACCAAAGGAGATGCTGAGCTAGTTGTTTATCAGGTGAGAAACCTATACCAAACCAAGAATGAGAGATTGCATCAATACCACAATCTGGTTTAGGATCAAATTGAAAGCTTTGATGCTTTCAGTATCTCTATAGTTCCCAGGGAATTCAATGATCGAGCTGATACTTTGGCTATTTCAAAAACTCTTCTAGTTCCTCACCCTAATTTTAAGGGAGATAAATACACGATCGAACTGGTCTTTTGACCAAATGTGCCTAACAATGCCAATCATTGGAAGATATTCAATGGCAAAAACCAAATCATTACCTTTTTGAAACAAAAAGATAGCTTTCAACAACTTCACTTCGAAGGTAGTGATCCTCAAAAGCTTGAACTAGCCCCTGAATCAAGTTTAGACATAGGTGAGGAATTCCTACAGCTACAAGGGAATAAAATTCCCAAAGGATTGCTTTCCCTTGAGAAGCTTTTTGATAAGCATGATAGGTTCATCAAATAATAAAAAATGGATTCAAGCTCTTCTTAGGAGTTTGATCAGATTAATTTAGGTACCAAGGAAAATCCCAAGATGGTGAACATTGGGAAGTGTTGTACTCAGGAAGAAAAGTTTAGGTTCACTGCTCTGCTCCACCAGTACATGAATGTTTTGGCATACTCCTATGATGATCTGAAGTCACTCAGGCCTGAACAAGTTTGTCATGAAATTCCTCTCAAGAGTGATTCAGTGCCTTACAAGCAAAAATCCAGCCAATATAATCTAAAAATATCAAGTACTATTCTATTTGAAATACAAAAAATGCTGAATGCTACGATAATCTTCCCAATCCATCATTCCATATGGATTGCAAACATAGTACCTATGAGGAAAAAGAATGGCAAAATTCACCTCTGTGTGGACTTCAAAAATTTGAATCAGTCATCCTTAAAGGATAGCTATCCTTTGCCCATTAAGGACCAATTTATTCAAACAGTGACCAGTTCAGAGATGTTATCAATATTAGACAGTTTCTTAGGATACAATCAAGTAGAAGTCGGTGAAGCTGACCAGCATAAGACTGCCTTCACCACGCCTTGGGGTACCTTTGCATATCGAAGAATGCCATTTGGCCTGATAAATGCTGGCACCAGTTTCTAAAGAGCAATGGACCTTGATTTCAAAGATGAAATGGGTATGTTTATTATGGTGTACCTTGATGACTTGATCGTCTTTTCCAAGCATCGACCTGACCATGTGCACCATTTGCAACAAGTGCTAGAATGTTGCCACTAGATTGGCATTTCTCTTAATCCCAAGAAGTCTATTTTTGGAGTAATAGAAGAAAAACTTCTCAGACACATTATATCCTGAGAAGACATAAAAATTGATTCAAAAAGAGTCAAATCTATCTAAGAGCTTACCCTGCCCATGAGTAGGACTACAGTTCACTCTTTCTTCAAAAAAATGAATTTTTTATGAAGGTTCATCCCTGAGTTTGCTGAGAATACTTGCCACATTGTAAACATGATGAAGGGAAAGACCACTTTTAGCTAGACTAAAGAAGGCAAATTGGCATTCTGAGACTTTAAGACAGCTATTACCCATGCCCCAATTTTGGTTTGTCTAGATTATACCAAGGATTTCACCATATACATTTATGATTCTAAGCACACACTTTCAATAATTTTGGTTCAACAAAATGAAGAAGGTGTGGAATCTCCCATATCCTTCATGAGTTATCCTCTCAAAGCTCATGAAATAAAGTATTAAAACATGGAGAAACATGCTTATGTAGTGGTAAAGGAAGTAAAGCACTTTCACTTTTACATCCTCAATTCACAAGTTACTGCCCTAATTCTTGATACCACAGTTAAATCCATATTAACTCAGCAGGAGTTTGGAACCAAAAGGGGTAATTGGATTGCTAAAATCTAAGAGTTTGATCTTATTATCAAACCAATGAAGCTTGTATGAGGAAGGGGCCTCTACCAATTGATTTCTAATAACAGACCTAAAGAAGCAAGGCATGAAGAAACAAAAGTGGAAGACACACCAACAATCCTCTTTGTCTCCACCACGAATGAGAGGTATTCAAGTATTGCTCATTTCCTTGCTTATGATGAGTGTCCTGCCCACCTATCTCATAAAGAAAGGAGGACTATTAAATTGAAAGCTACCAATTTTGTCCTATGGGACAATGGCCTGTATAAGAGGAGCCTTGATGGATTGTTCCTTCACTGCGTGGATAAAGAGCAACAGAACCAAATTTTGAAGTCCTTCTATAATCTGGCCTAGGGAGGACATTTTTTTGCTCCTGTAATTACCCATAAGATTTTGTGAGCCAGGTATTACTAGCCTACTTCATTTCAAGATTCATACAAATGGGTACGAAAATGTGAACTGTGTCAATAGTTCGTTGGAAGACCCAAGTTAGCCGCTCTACCTCTCAAGCTAGTGGTGATAGAAGAGCCATTTCAGCAATGGGGAATCAATTTCATTAGTGCTATAAACCCATCTTCAAGTGTTGGACATGATTATGTCCTCATAGACATAGATTACTTCACCAAATGGGTGGAAGCAATTCCAACCAAGCATGTTACTTCAGAAGTAGTATGTGATTTCCTCAAAGAAAACATCATTTCCAAGTTTGGGGCCCCAACCAAGATTGTCACCGATAATGCAGCCTATTTCTCTTCTCATGAGATCACTCAGTTTTGTTTTTATTATGGGATCACCCTCTCCCACTCCTCTAATTATTTTCCACAAGGAAATGGCCAAGTAGAATCGAGCAACAAGAACCTGGTGACCATCATCAAGAAGCTGGGGGATGACAACCAATGAACCTGACATAAAGTATTAGTTGATGCTTTATGAGAAGATAGAATTACACCCAAGAGGGTGATAGGTATGTCACCTTTCCAAATTTTGTATGGTCTCAATGTAGAGATACCAATCACCCTAGAATTACCAACATTGAAATTGGCAAAGGTGGTTGAAAATCAGACATATGAAAGCTCCATCGATAAGAGGATCATGTACTTAACTGAGATGGATGAGCAGTGAACTATGGTGGTGGACCAAATTTATATTCATCAAAGTCTAGTGAAGAAGCTCTTATACCAGAAAGCAAAAACCCATGATTTCTAGATTGGAGATCAAGTTCTGTTATGGACAAAAGGAGAGAACCAAAGGGAATGCATGGGAAGTTCGATTCCCTGTGGAGAGGCTCATTTACTATCCATTAGCTCAATGGTGAAAATATTTTCTTATTGAAGTATCAAGATGGCACGTCCTTTTCTCTGCCTCATAATGGGAAACATCTGAAGCACTTCAATTCTTGAAGTATTAGATAAGATCATCTGTACATATGTATATTTGTATAGTCTTTAGTTCTATTTTGTGCTTTTCATTTTCATTTTTGGCACCTTTCTTTTTTGGGTAGCATGACTTCATAACCTAATGGAATACTTAAAGGCACTAGAGATTCTGGTTTCTACTCCCCTCAGTTGTTCCAAAATTTCAACTAAAGGAAGTTCCCCAACTGGAGCCAGTTATTGTTCCCAAAATCTATCACTCATTTTTGGGACAACATATGAACTATTTTGGTCCTGCAGGCCAAAATTCTCTCTTCCCTTCTCAAAAATTGTTTTGAACCTTCAAATTCTTCATTATTCAAGCTTTTTCAATTAAAGGACTAATAGTTTCAATAATTTCAATGACTCCAATAGGCGAGCTCTCTCTAAAGAACAAGTCTCCAACACTTAGGCAATTTCAAGGTTAGTTCAACGCCAAGCTTCAAACAAAGGATTGAACCATTGAACCCAACTTCAAAAAAAGTTCAAAGGTTTAATGGGTTCAAAGGTTTAATGACATTGGCAAGCTTAAAGAGTTAAATGCTTCTACAAAAGTTCAAAGTTTAACCGCTTCAGTAAGTTCAACGGCTTCAAAAGAATTAGCGAAAAGAAGGAAGATTGAATTGTTGAACTGTTGAAACATGAACCAAAAAGGTTCAAAGGTTCAACACAGTTGGTTCAATGTGGTTGGTTCAAAGTGGTTGGTTTAAGTGGTCAATTGAATGAGTGGAACACAAGATTGAACCATTGAACCAAAGTTGGTTCAATCGGTCGGTTAAATCAAATGGTTCAAAAGAGTGCCCCAAAGCCCAAAGGGCAAGTGCCCTTGTAGAGGGTAGTGAACCAAAGGCCAAGTTCCCTTGCGGAGGGTAGTGAACAAAAGCAGACAAAGAGATATCTTTTAGAAAGATTTGGCATAGCAAATTTTACAAGGTAAATCCTTCGGACAAAATGTCTGAAGGAATTCCTTTAGACATTTTGTCTAAAGGAATGATTAAAATCCTGATGGAAAGTGGCTAAGGCAAGGGAATATTTCCTTCAAACAAAATGTCTGAAGGAAATCCTTCAGACATTTTGTTCGAAGGGATTGAAGATGAATACCACCCGAAGGACCCCGAAGGGAAGGTACCCTTGCGGGGGGCTCTCAGTGACCAGGAAAAGAACCTTTCTAAAGGCTAGAAGGGAGACCTTCCCTTAAATAGGTTCCAAAGATATAAATATGAAGGAATGATTTTATGGACTCTTTAGGTTGATTTTACAGACTAATTTATATGAACTCTGTAGGTTAGTTTTTACGGACTCTATAGGCTTAGTTTTACAAACTAGTTTCTATGGACTCTACAAACATATTTCTATAAACTCCATAGGCTAGATTCTATGGACTCTTTCAAAGCTTGAGAGAATTAAAGAAAACTATGGACTCTGCAAGCTGGTTTTTATGGACTCTACAGGCTAGTTTCTATGAACTCCATAGATTTGTTTCTACAGACTCTACAAACATGTTTCTACGAACTCTTTCAAAGCTCGAGAGACTTAGAGAAAATAAAGGCTTCTAAGGAAGAGGATGAAATATTGAACCTTGAACCAAAATGGTTCAATGGGTTCAATGGGTTCAAAGGTTCAAAGAAAGCTTCGAGAAAAGGAAAGTGAATGAACTAGAGAAGCGATGGAATCAAAGAACTGAGAAGGCCACCCAAACTATTGAAATAGTGAACCAATGATGTCCCAATAGATGTCAAATTTAGGGTAATGAAATGTCCATTGATTTTCAAATATGGCACAGAACCTGAAAACAAACTCAGTGATGAGCTGAAGGAGCTGAAAGAGCCAACAAAAAGGGAAAAGATAGCCCGAGAGCTCAAAGTTGCAATAAAAAAGAGGGAAAGACCAGAAATATTTGTGTATAAGTTATTTCCAATAGGTGGAATAGTCCACTAAGTAGATATTTAAGTTTACAAACATTAAAGGTCGCGGCCTATTTTTCTCCCATGAAATAAAGAGGAAGTGGACAGCTGCGCAGATATTTGGTAAAACACTAGACAACCCATGCTGAGGAGAAGACATTTGAGATGAATCGAAACACCATAGTTAAGGTAGATGCCCTGTTCTAGTATGGCCCCATTGACAAAACTAAAAATGCATTTAAGGCATTGAATGTAGTATGGGCTATTCCATGAAACAAAGTGCCAAGTCTTTCTGGGATGCTATATATTGTAAATCTCTTCTTTTCACTGAGGAGATCTTTCGGGTTATAGAAGTAAAACTCTACCAAAATTGAAAGGTGATTACTGAGACTTTGATCTCAGATTGTTGATCATATTTATTTGTTTGAATGAGAAAGTACGTTACTTTCAGATTTTATGTTGTTATAGCTTATATCATTTACGAGATTGTTCTTATGTCTATTTCCTGAATGTGTTCTTGTCCATTTTAATGAAATAAGTAGAACTAGTGGAAGTAATCAGGAAGGTGTCCTGAAGCCAACTGTGGAGAGACTTTGTGCTACCACAATTATCTTTAGTGTGTGTGTGTGTGTTTAGTTTATTTCTATGTAAAGGATCTTGGGATGACTTTGTGCCCCCATTATCCTTCGTATTTCACTCTTGGGTAGTTGAGGTGGAGACTTTGTGTTACACTTCATTCTACTAGTTACTACGCCCTTGTTACCTGTTAATTATCACTACTATAAAGGATTCCTATTTTTAGCTATGAGACCACTTTTGAAAAAAGAGAAGTGCCTTCAGTGTTTCCAGCTTGGATTTCTCCTTTGTTTATGAACATCATCTCTGAAAAAGGAGAGATGGATGGTGTTGTCCTACCCCTAAGTGTTATTTTCTACATATATTTATAGTATATAGCTCTTCATAGTTACAGGGAACCTCCCCTTGATGAGAGGAGAGATTTTTCCCATTTTGATGTGGTAAACCTACACATCTGGCTGACCAATCTCCCTATTCTGTTGTTGAAATGACCTATTTTTCCCATTACTTAGCTAGTGAAAAAATATTTACCCAATAGAGAGGACATACTAGGATGAAAGAGAAGGATGGACTCTCAAAAAGAGAGAGAAAGTGAGAGATTAACCTATGGAATAGATCAAATTTAGATGAGCTAATTCTTACACACATGAGTACCATCAATGATCAAAATATAATGAGAGGTATAATAGGCCCCAGAGATGGGGGGAATGGGAAAGATATAATCCATAAATGTAAGGGACACATTTTAAATGTACCCAATTTGAGAGTATAAGATACACACTTATGACATTGATCAACCCTGAGACAAGTTGCACACTAAAATATTGACATCATGGGATTTAATGTGGAGAGCTTGGAATTAGAGGAAAATGAGAATGTTCTACTTTAGGAAGGAAAACACCACAAGAATAGGGTCTTTAAAGAGAAGATAATAAGTACTCCAGTAGAGCAAATGTGATCATGATAAAATAGTTTTTACCCAATAGGTTGAATCTTGATCATTGATAAAGAATAAATAATTATTTTTCCCTTATAGAGCTGATTTGATTCAGACAGTGTTCAGATGTTGTTCCCCATCATGGGTAATTGGCAAGCAAAATAGGTCAAGGATATAATTGAAAAGATAGGTTAAAGTGAGTGGGCACACATGTACATGTGATGGTGTAATGGCTTAGAAAGCCATATAAAACCAAGCATATGAGAATGACCAAAGTGATGAGAGAGATGAAAATAAGAATGGATATAGCTGAGCTGACCTCAATAGAAATTGAGCACTACCTACATAGTTCCATGGACTCATGTTCCAACATGAACTTTAGGTCAATGTAGTTCACCCAAGTTTGGGAGAGAATGGAATGAGGAATGATGAAAAATTACCAAGAATTGATTATAATTATAATATATGAAAAGAGATGAACATCTAAGCATAGACTAAGAATCTTGAAATGCATGCTACCTAGAAGCCTAATTCCATATCATGAGGCTAGGTTTTACAAAGTGTTATTGAGAATCATTCATTAGAGTTGATATTGGCATTAAGATGTTGAGACTTGAGCACAAAGTGCTTGCTATAGCATAATAAATTAGGAATCATAAGTATGAATAACTTATAATGACATAAGATTCCAATTGTGTTGAACCAATTCAAAATTTAATACCTATAACTAAGGATAATGGTAAAATAATGACCAAAACTAGAGTTACAATAATTTTTATTAAAAAAAAGATAAACATAAACATAAATGAACCTAACTTAAAATCAAGATATGATCTATCAAGACTTAAGTAGGAATAAAAAATGTTTAAAAACAAAACTCAAGAACTTCTTAACGACATGAGACCAAGATATGAATAATCAAGACCCATGTGGACCATCAAGGCATTCTTGAACACAAAAGAGAAATGTAAAATCAAATAGAAAAACAAGACACCAACAACAATCAAATTAACAAAATGGTCCAAGAACAACATAATAACATAGGATTAGGATATAAACAATCAAGATACATGTGAATCATCAAAATGTTCTGAAACACAAAAGAGAAAATCAAAAAACAAATAAAAAAACATAAGACCAAGAAGAGACAAGAAGTAATAAAAGGGTAAAAGGAGAAGAAATAAAAGGAGAGGTACGAAAGCATAATAAAACACCAAGAAAATGCAAATAAACACATACAAATAAAAACCATGTTAGTGTTATTTAAAGACAAATATTCATGCATGTGTCGTAGAGGTGTTATTTCTACCACATCATAACAAATAATAATGACATGACAATTGTTCCCTAATTAAAGAGGAACAATGATAGAAGAAATGGGGAAAGAGAAGAAAAGGAAGGGGTTGGATGAGATGTCTCCAGATGTATCAGACAAGTGGATGTTGCCTACATAGTTCAATGAATGCATGTTCCAACATGAACTTCACGCCAAATGTAGTTCTCCCAAGAAATGGGATAGAATAAAAATGATGATCAGACCAACATGATTAATGTTATAGAAGAAATTTAAGATATGACAAAAAATGAGAATGGTCTAGAAAAAAAGAAGGTGATGAGATGAGAAAGAATGATCTTGAAAAATGGTAAATGCATGGGATAAGATGAAATGAGCTAGTGTTTATGTGATTAAAAAATGGAAAGAACATTTAGACTTAATAGTTACTCACAAAATGGTGAGAGCATTCAAACTTAACAGTTGCTCACAAAATGGTGAGAGCTTTCAAACTTAACAATTGTTTGCAAAAATGGTGAGAGCATTCAAAATTAATAGTTAATCATAAAATGGTGAGAGCATGGGATGGTGGAACAAGAATGTACAAATGTATAGAAATGTGAGACAATTTTTTTGTTCATTTGTGGATCATGTTCTAATTTTTTTGGTATTTTCAAAGTATTTATAATGTTTTTAGGATAAAATATGTACAAGGTGGGACCATCTAGTCAGGGAGATGTACATCCTAAGAGTAGATATTATAATAAGATTGCTAAGTCAGCTACAATGACCCATGCTCATAAATTAATGAGAGTGAGGTTCTTGATAAATCAAGAAAGAGCAAAAAAAACTTGAATTGAGAAGATGTGACTATTCACTAGTCTGAAATTACACAAGACTATCCTAGTTGAACTACTTTGTAGAACTAATATTGAAGATGTTTATAATGTTCATGAGACATAATTGAGATCATAATTAGTCAAGGGACAAATTTTTTTCAAGCTTATAACATGTCATAGACAAAACAAAGAATATGCTTCTCGAAGAGAGCAATCCATAAATGGATGAGAATGTGTTTAGAGTGTAAGGGTTCAAATCCTTTACTATCATGATTCATGAAAAGTAGACCAAGGTAGTATAAAATATGTTCAAGGTAAGATAAAAGGGTGGGATAAAATTATGATAGCACAAGTTTCCCCCAAGTCAGGGGTCTTATAGACAGTGGTTAAAAACTATTCATGTGTAGAACCTATTAAGGTGTGTGATGTTCATGGGCTCTAAAAGTTATTCACCATTAGGCTTAGTCATTTAATATTCTCTTGATCTATAGTTTTCTATGACAATATACAGGCCTAACCAATTAGGTTGAAACATGCCTTTATTTTTGGGTTCAACATTCATGTTCTTCTAGTTCTCTTTTATAACTAAGTCACCAATCTCAAATTCTCAAGGTAGAATGCATTTTTGTAGCTTCTTCACAATCTATTTTGATAGGCCTACAAGTTTTCTAATGAAACCAAATGCTTACCATCAAGAATTTCTAGTTCTTATAGTTATGAGGCTTTATAGTCTTCATTATCTTCAATGTGCTCTAGTGATATTATTAATGATGAGATCTCGATATCGATCTCGATGATAGATTTAGTGCTAAAAACAAGGGAGTAGGGAGTAGCTCTAGTTGGGATTGGTTCTATAAGCCTATAGGGTAGGAAAAAGTTTCAAGTGCCAATTATGGCCAACATTATTGACAATCTTCTTTAAGATGGCTAGTATGGTTTTATTTGATGTCTCAGCTTGTTCATTGCCTTGTAGGTTATATGGAGTGGATTTATTGTGCTTGATCATGAATTTTTCACAAAGAGATTTCACATCTTCATTCACAAAGGATCTACCATTATCAGATATAGTATGGGTTGGGATGCCATATCAACAGATGATATGGTAATGAATTAATTTGTCTATTTGTTTCTTAGTAATATAAGTGAGAGGAATGACCTCAATCCACTTGGTAAAGTACTCAATTGTAGTCAAAATGTGTTTATATCCATCTAAAGATGTTGGTTTAATTTTCCCAATGAGATCAAGACCCCATGTTGATAATGACCATGGTGTTGTAATCAGCTACAATGGTAAGGAAGGTGCATGTATCAAGTTGCCATGCTGATGACAAGGAACACACTTCTTTACATAATCACAAGTAGCTATCTTCATTTTGGGCCAATAATATCCTATTCTAATAAGTTTATTTAGTAGGGATACACCATTGGTATGGGCCCTACACATTCCTTGATGAACCTCCTTTAGTGCTAGCTTGGATTCTCCCAAAGATAAATAATGAAGAAGCATTCCATCATATCCTTTTTGATAAATCATGTTTCCAAGGAGGATATAATGTGTTAATCAATGAAGGGATAGTTTTTTTTGGTTATTGGAAAGGTTGGTAGGAAATACATGACTGTGGAAATAGTTATAAAAATCTTGGTACCATGGTAGCTCAGGTGAGGGATTAGGATTAGAAATAGTGCATATCCTCTCTAAAATCTAATATAATATGTGTCAATTGAAGAAGATTTTTAATCAGGAACTGTTACTCTTTAGCACTATCATGCATTTGAATCATGGAACCAATTATTGCCATGGCATCGGTAGATCTATTGTTGACTTGCAAATCTTGCTCAAACTGTAGAGATTTAAAATGTGTTTTAAGGTCATTGATAATTTGATTATAAGAAAAAAACTTATCATCTATTGTTTGATACTAATCACTTATCTAAATTATGATTATATATGAATCTCCATAGACCTTTAAGCTTTGAATGTCCCATTGTATGACAGGATGAAACCTTGTAACCAATGCCTCATATTTGACCATATTCTTTGTATAATGGAATTGTATATAGAATGCTTTGGGGATCAAATCCCCCTATGGTGTGATAAAAAGTATGCCATCTCTAGACCCTCAAGATGTGAAGAATACATCAAAATAGAGTGCCCATTATTTAGGTTCTTGTGATACTTGTTCTATTATCATGATAGAATCATCTGGAAGGTCAAAGTTGAGAGGTTGAGTGGCTATAATAGGAGCTTCTGTAAGTTGGTCTACAAGAACCTATCCTTTGATTGCCTTTTGATTCTAGTATTCAATATCAAAATCACTGAGGAACATAATACATTTAGCCATGAGTCCTTGAAGATCTACTTTAGATAAGAGGAACTTGAGAGGATCTACCTTAGCAATAACAATAGTTTTGTTATTTAGCATATAATGCCATAATTTTTGAGTGGCGAACACCATAGCTAAAAATGCCTTCTCAATATGCATATAATTATGTTCATAGGCTACCAATGTGTAGATTAAATAATAAACAACATGTTTCTTACCATGATCATCATGTTGAGCCAAAAGTGCCCCTAGTGCATGTTTTATGGTTAATATATAAAGAAGTAGTGGCTTTCCTTGTGTCCAAGTTCATAAAATTGGTGGATTGGCCAAGTATGTTTTAAGATTTTCAAATTCTATTTGACAATCTACATCCCACTGAAATGTTACCCCTTTCTTTAAGAGATGGGTAAATGGGTGGAACTTATCTGCCAATTGAGAAATGAACCTACATATAGATTGGACCTTTCCTTGTAGACCTCACAACTATTTAATATTATTTGGTGGAGGCATTTACATAATAATTTTGACCTTTTTAGAGCTGAATTTGATCCCTCATTGTGATACAATGAACCCTAGCAATTTTCTTGATGTGATTCCAAAGACACATTTCTTAGGATTCAAGTAGACTTTATATGCTAGAGACTTTATATGTCAAGATGTCCAAATCTTGTTCTTGATTTTTCTAGTATATCATCAACATAGTACTCAACAATGTCATGCATCATGTCATAGAATATGACAATCATTTCATACTGATATGTGGCTCTAGCATTATTCAAACCAAATAGGATGACTTGGTAGCAGAATGTCCCCCATAGAGTGGTAAATGTAGTTTTATGCTGATCTTCAGGGGCTATTTTGATCTGATTGTAACCAAATAATCCATCTCTGAAGGATAGCATCTCATACCCAGTAGTAGAGTTGACAATCATGTTGATCTTGGGTAGAGGAAAATTATTTTTAGGGCATGCTTTATTGATATCATTAAAATTAGTACAAATATGTATTCTTGGGGTATTTTTACTCACTGGTACTATGTTATAAATCCATTAAGAGTAGTCTAGTGGTCTGATAAAATTGGCTCCTAACAACTTTTCCAACTCAACCTTAACTAAAATGGCGATGTGTGGATGCATCTTCCTCAACTTTTACTTAACTGGTTTGGCATCAAGGTGAACAAAAATATGGTGTACAACTAAATATGGGTCCAAACCTAGAATGTCAAAGTATGCCCATGCAAAGATGTCTATATAATCCTTAAGAATAGATATAATATGTTCATGTTCTGCTTCAATAAGGGAAGCTCCAAGATAAACATTTTTAGTATCCTCATGGGTTCCCAAATTCACTTCTATTGTGCTCTCCATAAGGAGTGTGTATCCATATTCTAGAATTATAGAAAGTGTATGGTCATGATCATTTTCTTATTTTATATCTTCTTATTATTCCTACCAAAGATCTAGATAGTATGAAGAATTAGAATCAACCTTCTAAGGTAAAGGCCAATTGGCAAAAACCTCTAGAAACTCAAGAGTAAGACACTCAAATATTTGATGTTGTTCTGAAGAGATACTTGTACTAGTAATAGAACTTGGGCTAGATGGACTTTCTATGTCCTAAGGGGATGAGTAAAATTTCCTTCTTAGGATCACCTAAAATAGGTTTTCACTCAAAGGCTTGTCTTTTTCTTTACTTCTTCCCTGATAGACAAGTGGTTCAAATAGGTTTTCACCTGAAGATCTAGATGTTATGACCAAGAAAGTTTGCTTATTCCCCAAAGTAGGTATAATAACTCAATGAAAAATCAAAACCTTGGTTATGATCACCAATGGGGAATGCATCTTGTAGGGCCATGTATTCTGCAATTGATTCTTTATTTTGAAACTCATTGAGGCATATGACTAAATTTTATTGATCCCAATCTATGAGTTCAGGATGGCAAAGGCATAGGTTATAGTGAGGGTTTGATTTAGGATGGGAAGCACCAATAGTAAAGATATAATGTCTTTCTTTAGGAAGGGAAGCACCACTAGCATGGATTTTTGCTTCAGGATGGGAAGCTCCAATAGGTCTTATGGTCAATATGGCATTTGAATCAAATAAATCTGACTTAGCAAGCTCATTGACAAGGCTATAATGGGTTGTTGTGTCACTACTAAGAGTCTTATTACTAGTCACTTTGGAATATTCACTACCAAACGTTATGAGGTCATCCTTTGGTGGTTTAAATATGAGACCATGATTTTAACTAATGCCTCTAGCTGATAAGGGTTCTAAAATTTCATGTGCCTATGGGCCAAGGCCTTTCCCTATATAGTCAAGATGATCCATTATCCTATTATGGATATGATACTTTGGATTTTAAAAATAATCATCAAGGCCTTTAGAATATAACCAATCTCCTTTGGTAAAAGCCTCTCAATATTTCTTTGGTGCAATTATAGGTACAAAAACCATAGGAGGTTTTGGTTTCTTCTTCTTTGGTTGTCAAATCTGATTGGGTCTATTAGGAGTCTAGGAAGTTTTAGGATTACCAAATGTTTTAGGATATTTTGGTAATTTTTAAATATAGAGGACATCCTTCAAATTGTACATGGAAATGCCTGCATCTTTAATAATAACTTTCTTGGCTAGAGATATAGGAAATGGATCAGTCAAAGTGGAAGATAAATCACTAGGGTCTATATAAATAGATGGAGATATATGTGAAATGATGTCTTTGTTCTTATTTATAATGAATTAGAACCTTGGGAAATAGTTATAATTATTAAACTCTGCTTCAAGATGTTTATAGTACTGGTATGGCTGCTAATCAATAGGAATAGTAACCTTGATCCCATCATGGGGAAACTTAAGGCATTGGTGAAGATTGGATGGAACTACTTGTACTTCATGGATCCAAGGATGACCGAGAAGTATGTTATAAAGAAGCTACAATATCCATAATATGAAATAATGTGTGATGAGAAATAGACCCAACCAATATTGGCAACCAAATTGTACCAGATCACTCCCTCTCAATGTTGTTGTAAGCCTTGATTGTAATAGTTTCTAGTTGAATGTCTTTATCCATGTATTCTAATCATTTCACCAATTTAAGAGATATGATGTTCATCCCTGAACCATTATATATAAGAACCCACTTGATCTTGTGATCTGCAATGATTATCTCAATGTATAGTGGGTTATTGTGTTTTGGGCCGAGGGTGGACATGTCCTTTTGATTAAATGTGTTTGCTGAAATGAAGACAAATGCCCAGCTAGGTTCTGGAACTGATCAAGGTTTATATCATTAGGCAAAATAGACTCTTGTAAAAGTTTGTTGAAGATGGTTCTATGGACATCAGTTGTCTACAAGAGTTCTATTATGGAAATTTGTGCAGGGTTTTATCTAATTGATCTGTTAGACTATAAGGCCTTTAAACTATAGATTGAACTAAATTAATCTTTGTTGGGATAATATTTGGCTTTGGAACCATTGGCACAATGTTCTCATTCAATTTATGTAAATAAGTGGGTGAAGGGCCTTGAATGGTAACTCACGAGTGTCTAGTTATGAATACATAACCTAGAGGTGGCAAGGAGTTATTATAATTATAAGAGGGAGGCAAAGGGCCTTAGATGGTGATTCATAGGTGATTAACTATATCGTGACAATTTTGGGTCAGTGAGGAGCCTTTATAGGAAAGGTACTATTATTCAAGATTAGTAACTTATGCAAATACAGTATCAACATGATGATGTGAACTTGACATGGTATTACTAGGGGGAGAGGATGTTGACCCTATAATGATGGGTCTTGTGTTACGAGGAACACAAAATTGGCCATATAGATTCACAGTAATAGTGGCAATGTGGGTTGTAGAAATGCATCCCATAGTGTTATTATAGTCATAATGTACATTTTTATAAGCCACATTATTAGTGTGGGCATTATGATCTCGATTATGCTCATTATGAATATGACCTTGTTGTTGGTTTTGATTCTACCTTTGTCCTTTATTGTGACCATTTTGATTTTTTCTTGGTGGTGGTGGATCATGTCGAGGAAAGGGGTCTTTGTAGGTTCTCATATCCTAATTTGTGTCCTAATTTGGAGCCAACTTAATTTCTAGTTCATCACTTTCAATAAAGTCCTCAATAATATGTCAAAATTGAATGCAATGATATGCACTATGACTAGCAACACAATGAAAGTTACACCATTCCTTCTCTTTATACCAATTTGGTTTTGGTTGATCTTGAGGAAATGGCCTTAACCATGGCCATATAATTAAATTAGATGCAATGATATTTTGTAACACTATTTCAACTAATTCTCCTAACTTGCTAAAGGCTCTAAAATTGTTATGAAATGTCCTTCATGGAGGTTGTCTCTGCAAAGTATGTAGTGGATTTAAGGGAGTTAATTGTACATTTGGAGGAAGCATAGCCTATACCATTTGTACATATCCTGTTTCAATCACCCCATTTTTAACCATGTTCTTATTTTTGCTAAAGCCCTTAGACTTATCCTACATAGCTATTTAAGCTAGTGATTTATTCTGATTACATGCTTGATCTTGTGCAAAAATTTTAAAAAGGCCTTTAGCAATAAGAACCTTCTCAATTTTCACTCCTTTGTTGATAATTTATTCCAATGAGTTAGCATAAGCTAACAATAGATTATGCATAACTTCAGGATGCAAATTCTATGCAAAGATATCAACGAACTATTTTTCTAGCAAATTATGTTGAAAGTAGCTTGCTAATGCTCTCCACCTTTGTAGATATGCGACAAAACTTTCACCATCACACTTCTTGTCTTTGCATAAGTCAATAATGGTCAATTCATGTTCTATGTTATATGAGAAATGGTTAATGAACTCTTTTGATAAGTCATTCCAATCTACAACTGATCCCTTGGGTTGTTTAAGTAGCCAATCAAGAGTTTGTCCTGCTAAACTTTGAGAAAATAGTCATAGTAAGTACTCTCTACTATAAGCAAACTCTTGACACAAGATGAAAAATGCTTGTATGTTATCACACATATCTCCTTTCCCTTTATATTTTTCAAATTTGGGTACCTCAAAATGAGGCAAAAATGGGTTTTGAATAATAGATAAGTCAAATGGATATGGGCATATCTCATCAAATTTGTACTTTTTGATTGTATTATTCATATCTAATATTTGGAAAAATTCCTTCATACAATTCCATTCTTGCATGTTTGGTGCATTTATGGATTGGATAAGGTGTTTTTGGGGTAGAATGTGTCCCTAATTTTGTTTCTATTGGGGTGGAATGTACCCTTAGTTTTGTTGTTATGAGAGTGGAATGTGCCTCTAGTTTTGTTGTTGTTGGGGTGGAATGTTCCCCTAGTTTTATTGTTATTGGGATGGAATGTGCCCTTGGTTTTGTTGTTTTTGGGGTGAAATGTGCCCCTAGTTTTGTTGCTATTGGGGTGGAATGTGCCCCTTATTTTATTGTTGTTGGGGTGGAATGTGCCCTTGGTTTTGTGTGGATCTATAGGGAGCATATACATTTCGATCCATGATTTGGTTATAATTTATTTCTTTAGTTGAGAACATAGGCTGTCGATTCTTGGATTGTAAAACATTCCCTAAATTTGGCTATTTCGCACTTTGTTGATTTTGGAAATTTTTATGTTTATTTACCAATCTTTTGGTTGGTTGGTTGAAAAAAACTAGCTAAATTGTCTTGAAGGATTTGGTCAATCCAAACTGAAGGTTTGGGTTTATGAGTTTGTAAATTAATAAGAGGTTCTTGATGATTGATGAACGTATGCTCTGTGTCAAATGGAACACTTTATAAGGTCCCTTGTGACTTTAACTAGTCATTTAGATTGCCTTGATCCACTATGGTAATGTCCTCATCCAATATTTTCTACATAACTTCAGCTACATTTCCTTGTTCTTTAGAAGCATTTTTGTGAATTGAATTGGAAATTAGGGAGTCAGTTAAGTCTATGACAATTTTATTTATATATCATTGACTTATTATCTTGATCTTAGCTAGAATATCTAGATTTATGGGTTTTGACTCTATTTGTATTTCCTTTCCTTTGTTAAATGAAGAAGGTATGTCCATTTATGTAGAGGCTTTCTCTTTCCATCATTGTTCTCCTTCTCCAACTAAGGTATGCAATTTTTCTATAGGAAAGTTAGGAGGTAGTCTAACACCTGATTCTATCAATCTAGGAAGGGCTTCATCTTGTTCTTATTGGGGTTGATATCCATTGTAATCATATTTAGATCCTATTGTTGTAGGGATATCATCAAAAATAATGGGGTTATCTTGACCTTCATAAAATTGCTCATCTTCATAACTAAGGCCATAAGAGGCCCCATTATGAGTGAACCTTTGAGTCATGTCTAAAAAGAGTTGTTCTATGTATTGAATAACTTTGGATCAATGTTCATCAACCAATCAAAGTATGCTTTGGCTCTTTTTTAAACAAATAAATAAGGTACCAATGAGACTATAAAGGAGGGTGGTTTGAAACCACACACAATTTAGAATATTTGGCTCATGAGTTTACTCAACCTTTGGTCAAGTTGAAATCATATAGATCAGAAGAGAGTAAGGTAACTCAAAGACCCAATTTGAAAACTAGTACACCAAAGCCTCGATCTTTGTGATACATCCACACTGTAAAAGTTAGCTTTAACTTTGAAAAGTTGACCCTAGAAGTTTAGAGGAAAGATCTTTTGATTATGAAGAAGACAAAATGAACTAAGAAAATCAAGATGTAAAAAACATACGTAAATCACTAAGTATAAAGCTAGGACCAAATAGGCAGCATAACATCACCAGATGATTCCAATAAGATAAAATATGTTTAGGACTCAAAGCGTGAGTGATATGCAAGATGACTTGAGTCCACCAAGATGATAACATGATTTTGAGTCTTAATAAATGACCTTCAATCCAAATGGAAAATTGAACCAAAGTTAAAACAAGCTTAGTGTGAAAATGGCAAACCCACTTTGACACACCAACCCTTAGAACTCAGAAAGGTTTAATTTTGAATGTGGATTATAAATGAAGGTTTTCAAAAAATTGGGTAAAATATCTAGACTCAATTGGTCAACATGACTGTGCCAAAATGAATGACATGGCACAAAGTTTTTGATAACGATTTGAATAAGGGAAAGGTGAATTTTCTATTTGGACAGCGTAACACCTCCCTTGCTCAAGAAAATTGAGGACAATGTGATTTGGTTATGTTCTTTGAGTTAACAAGAATTTTTAGACACAAATCAAGACCAAGTAAGCTAATGACAAAAAAAAACATCTTAAGTCTAAACTAACAAGGTATGGAAAAGTGAGGTCTACTAAACTATCAAGGTTTTGACCATTCTAAGGGAGTCAATTGCACAATGACTTTCACATCAAATGATGCAAAATACAAGCATGAAAATTGGATGACCATGGTATTGAATAGTTATAAAAAGGTCTAGTCCTTTTTACAACCACTACATCCTACTATTCGCTAAGTGTAGTGTGATGTCCAAATGTAGATACATCCCATGTGGAACTCTAAAGGAGTCAAATGAAGTCAATGCTAGGAGGTGAAACCCTAGGTCAAAGCTTCCCTAAAAAATTCATGGGAGGTAATGATATCCCCCTTGCAAGCCAAGTTTGCATGAAAATAAATAAAACATAAAATAGAAAGACTTTAGGGTCATTTTCCAGATCACCCAACTTTGGCAAGTTTTTGGGGAGTGCTTTAGATGACATTCTTTCAAAGCCTTGGACTAGTCTATTTGCAATAGGAATGCCACTTTTGATTCTAAAGGTTCTCTAAAGGGGACAAATGGAATAGAATACACACAACACTCTTATTTTTGTCAAACAAAACCTAAGTAAATAAATATTGCAAACAAGAATTGACAAGTGTGTTCAATTTTAAGCCCAAATGAAATATTTGATTTTGTTCATTTAACACCTTGGTCTTAGTTGAAAATTTTGAAAACATTCACCAAAACATCTAAATTCTTTGTTAACCACCAAAAAAAAGTTTCTAATTGACTTTTAAGGATGGAAAAGGTGATTTAAATATGTTTTTTTAATCAAATATGAAGCTTGGTTCTACAACAAAATGTTAGCATGTCCTTTAGTTTTGAAGTTCTTTTTATCGTGAAATAATGAAATTTGGAAAAATAGCTCTCAAGTCTATATTTTAAGAAAAACACAGTGACCGATGTTGATTATCAAAAAACAACGATGGTTACTTTGGCCAATTGAGATTTAATTGATGTCAATTTTACTAACTGACATTAGTTAGGCTAACTAACTGACATTAGTTAGGCTAGGTAACTGATGTTGGTATTACTTGCCTACATCGGTTACTGTGTAAAATTGTGGCAAACAAAAAAGGCAAAATAAAGTTGAAAAATTGATTTACATGAGTTTAAAGGGTCTAAATGGATATTTTATAGATACAAAGTGATCTTATTTAGGTTTGAGATGCATCTTGTCCCACAGGGTGTGCTAATATGTAGAGAGGATTATAAAGCAAGTTAGTCAAGTATTAATCCATAAATAATGAAGCATGCATAAAGAACTAACCAAGCCTATCTATTCCTATGGGAGTTACAAAGGATAACAAGAAAAAAAATTGAAAGAAAGAAACACCATATTACCTTCTCAAATGGATTCACCATACCCATATGGCTCAAAAACATGTTCTCCCTTGATCAAACATCCTTGTCTTTGTCAACAATGGTGGTAAGCTCCTCCAATGCCTCAAGAACACTCCATAAAACCTAGGCTCTTAATTCAAAATCACTAAACTAGACTATCAGTGAAGCTTGCAAGAAAAATATATGATCAAATGCAAAACCTTATGTAAATATTTTAACATTATAACTTTGCAATATTCAAGTTTTTTTATTCATGTCCATGGCCTCTCTGTTTATATATTTTTGAAATTGGTCAGGATCAACCATGACCATCCATCTCAAAATTGAGATGTGTGGCCATGGATAATCTTAATATTTGGAATTAAAATCATAAATATCCTCAAGATAAATAATATTAAAGAGGCATGCGAGGCATTAATTAGGCATGGGTGACCCATAACCTTGATATTTGTGGTATTTATGGAATAGAGATGTCTTCCCAAAAAATGATGTCACCTAATGATGTAGTTAATATGAATCAATTTTAAAAAATAAATATTCAAAAAATCTCATGGAAAATCCACTTAAGCTCTTGATTTGGATTAATTAGCTTTAAACAAGGTTAATCGACTTGTGTAATTATTTGAAAACTGGCCCTCAGTTAATCAAAATGGTCAGAAAATCATATTACTGAGTTGTAATTTGACTCGAGAAGAATTAAAAGGTGATGTTAGATGCATTGGAACCATATTTATATTTAATGTTTCCAACACAAAATAATAGATGTATGTGGCATGTACCAATGAATTTAAGAGAAAATAGTGATCCAGAACACAAAAGGCAAAATCATCATTTTGACTCGAAATGAGTTGATCAAAATTAGCTAGCCAATAAATTGCATTGCCCCATTTAGGGATACCTTGACCTAAATTGGAACTTGTAAATGATAATTTCTAACCATTTAGCACATTTTATGGATTTTGACCTAAAATGTGCATTTGAGTGCAATTCAAGTAAGATTGATAATTTCAACATAAATGGTTTTAGGAATTGGATGTCTACAATGTGAAGTTTTGTAAATAATTAGAGATGGCTATACTCAAAATTTGAAGATGGTATAAAACATGAATTGTAGAATTTCAAATCTAGTTTCCAAAAACCTATTTTTTTGAAAAAGGGTTAAGTATAAATAGGTCAGACATCTAAAATTTGAAGAGGACCTCTATTTTTCAAGAAAATTTGAATTATAGCATTCTGTGCAACCCACCATTTTTGAGCATTGTTAAATATTGTTATAAAAATTTTGGTGAATATTTAGATTAGATATTCTAGTGTGTTATGTACTTTTTTAAATATTTTTTTATGAATATTTTTTTAATTAATTTTGAAATTAAGTATATCCTAAAAATTGATAAAAAAATAGATAGTCATCTGTGTGACCCACCTTATTTACCTCAAAAAAATGAAAATTTAATTTTTTTGAATGTGTGTATAATTAGGCCTATTTTGTTACCATATAATTTATTTTTCATTTGGATAAAAAAATTAGATAAACATAAATAGGCATGTATGGGTGAGACATGTAGTGGCCTAAAAAATGTGTTGTTAGAAATAAATATAGTTTGAACCCTTAAAATAGCCCAAAAATTATAAAAAGCATACACTTGGAAAGAAAACAATGTGATCAATGTAATGGTAATAGTATTTTGAATTTTGACATTGAAATCCATAGCGTATTTGGTGATTGAAGTTGAAATTTTTTATTTTTTCCTAAAACTCTTGGTCTCAGTTGTAGATGCACAGTCCCAAACCATTTCTGAGCCTAAAGGCTCAATTTTGAATTTACATTCAAATAATGCATATGCATTATATAACGCATATGCATTATATAACGCATATGCATTGATTTGTTATGAGTCTGAATCCAACTCCATGAGTATTTGGGAGTTGTACATGAAGCCAACTTTGTCCATAAGCTTATATTTACTACTCTAAATGTTAAGTATCTTTAAATTTATTTTAGTAAATATAAGAAATTAGGGTCACTCAGCATCTGATAGCATTGGTATCATAGTTACATTCCTTATGATGTGGAAAATAGTTTTTCAAAATCTAATCAAGTTAGTACTTAGGCATTTTCAGGGTCTAAGTATTAAAACTAGGGATTTTAAGACAACTTTTGCAATTGATATCCATTTTTGGTAAACATATAATCATTTTTTAGGTTTTTGTGCCTTCCAGATTAATTATTAGCATTTTTAAGAGTCTTAGGTTTGTCAAAATTAAAGTTTGAAAACCACTCACTTTGAAATTGATGTAAAGTGGTGTGATTGGGGTAGCATAGGTCACATTGATGACCTACACACATCAAATAACTACTTTGTGTTAATTTAACTTGTTCATCATCCTTCACTCATCTTTGATCACTTCCTACTCATTAATCATCACCCCTAATCACTCTCTCATCATTATTCATTATCCCTAATCACTCCCTCATTGATCCTCACTATCTCTAGTAATATCTAATCACTCCCTTATCATTCATAATCACACCTCTATTGACCCTCACTATCCCTCATCATCCATAATCACTCCCTCATCATCCTTCATTATCCCTAATCATTAATCATTAATTTATAATCCCTCATCATACCTAATTGCTTCTTTATACCTAGTCACTCCCTCCTTATCCATCCTCATCCCCAATCACTCCGTCATTGGCCTTAGTTGTCTCTCATCATCTCTAATCACTTGATCTTATCATCCCTAATAATGGATTCATTGACTATCACCATCCCTCATCATCCCTAATCAATCACTTCTCATCCCTCATAATACCTAATCGATATTTCTTCATCCCTCATCATCACTAATCACTTCCTCCTTGATCCTCACCATCCTTCATCACTACATCATTGAACCTCACCATCTCTTACCATCCCTAATTGATACCTCATCATCTAACATAAATATATACTCTAAAGATATCTTTTATTCCACTGATATGTTGTTTAATCCATTATAATAAAAATTAACTCTTTTCTAGGACTTGTGTTGTCAATACCCATTGTGATAGTCAATTTTAATACTGAATGAATTGGATGATCTTCTAATGTTTTTTTCAAGTAACATAAGTATTAACATAAAATATAGTCTAAATTTTAGTTCATCTAATTATCTTTGTTCTGTAACTGACTAAATGAAACTTTATTCGGTTCCACCTTTGGTAGTTTAGTCCAAAAGATAAAAATTAAACACAAATCTCTTGTATAATTTTCTAATTCTAAGAAGATTTGAACTAGATGTAAAGTTATTTAATGTTTCCATTTCCTATATAACTTGAATCTTGGTTAGGTTCACACATTCACTCCTTGTGTGTATAATGTGTCCCAAATATTTTATCTCTTGGATGAAAAATGAACATTTATTCATGTTATCACAAAAATATGTTTCTATAAAATGTGAAACACTAGTTCAACATGGTGTAGATGTTCATCTTATGTTTTTTAAATATTAAGATGTCATCAAGGTAGATTAAAAATTGACATAGGTAAAGGGCTTGAGGATGTCGTTCAACATCTTAAAATGAATGAATTCATTGTATGAGTTAACTCAAAAGGCATAATCAACTAGTCAATCAATCCTTCCTTTTTTTAAAGACCATATTCCAAATGTCTAAAGGCTTAACATGAAAATGATGATACCCAAACTTAAGATCAATTTTGGAAAAGACTTCTACACCATGGATATGGCATAAAAATGCTTTAATATTTAAATGAAGATAATAGTTCTTCACATTAATCTTGCTAAGATTTTTTTAATTGATTCAAAAATTTGGCATAAACAAAATTGGGTTTTTATAAGGCAATGATTTGGGCATGATTTGTCCATTATCCATGATTTCATAGATCTACCACTTGATCTATTCATTCTCTAGAAATAATAAATTCTATAAAGAGGTTTGGGGTAAAGGTAGTTAAAGGATCAAATCAATAGTATTGATTAGTGTATATTATGTAGGAACTTATTTAGGTGACTAAAGCATAACCTTGTATTCATCTAGTTTATGGTTCAATTATTTCATATTTTTTATTTTTGGATTAAACACACTATGATATGGTGACATAAGGATGTCATTAAACATTTAATTCTTACCATTAAGAGTATACTTATTACTAAAACTGAAAATATTCTTACACTTCCTAGTACTAATGACTGAAAGCTTATGAACTAACTATGATATATGGTATTTCAAATCCATATAATCTATCACAAAATTTCAAGGATTTACTTCATAGACTACATGTCAATGGTAAATAAATGGTTGAACACATGTAAAACATCACACACCTATAATGGTGAGATGTCACAAAGGATTAGATCTTTAAAAAGTTTGATTTTATACACTAAGTGACACCAATAGGTCAAGGCCTACACTAGACCATACACTAGTGTATGGCTATGGGTGATGTATAAATTTCACGTTCAACTTTTGTAAATATGATTTAGGAGAAATTAAATTCTTATAACATCCATTAGAAATTATGAAGTGTATTATCTCACAATTGATCTACATTTGTTAATGAAATAATATTTATAATTCAAATAATTTCTTTTTGGGGGAAGTGGATATATTTTTAGTGTTAAGCATGAAATATACTGAGGGTGGGTGAATCCATATATTATATATCTTTTATTTAATATGCTTTATTTTCCTTAACCCCTCAATCATACATTCAAGATATGCAATAAAATTGAAATAATAGTTTGCACCACACGAGAGAGAGAGAGAGAGAGAGAGAGAGAGATACCATATTTTTACATGGAAACCCAAGTGGGAAAAACCATAGAGAACAATCTCAAGTATATGAATGAGCACCAACTTAAAATACAAAGTTTGCAAGCACCAACTTGTAGGAGCACCAACCCATTTGTCGAGTACCAAAATAACAACTATTTGTGAGCACCAACCCACAAAAGCACCAACTCCTTACAAAATTTATGAGCACCAACCCACAGGAGCACCAAACCCTCTTGTGTATAAAACACAATTATCTCTTAATGTTGCTTACTCAATAAGTGATATAACTCTACAATATTTCCTGCCTTTGTCTCTTTGAAAACAAATACAAACCGTGCACTCTCTTACTACTTACAAATGGCTTCTCAAGCCTTTATTTATAGCTTTCCAAATGACCTTCATCCTTCACCCTTTATGACCCTTCAAACCTCATGGAAAATGGTGCCAAACTTGCATGACCCTTCATATCCTTGTATTTTAAAATTCATATGGTGACCCTTCATAAGAAAAATCATCCTTTCCTCTTTTATCTTTATCTTGGTGACTTTTCATATTCCTCAAAGTGTGCCTTCATATAAAAATACACCATACCTTTTTTGTCTTCACATGGCGACTCTTAGAATTCCTCAAGGTGACTCTTTATGAGAAAATGCATCCCATTCCTCTTTCATATTTTACCCCGTGACTCTTTGAATTCTCCATGGCCCTCTTTTGACTTATATGCAACCAAAAATATATTCATTAATATTAAATAAATATTAACACACATTAGACAAGATATGAATATTAAAAACACTATTAAATGCAATGGGGCCTTTATCACCAATAATTATAGACCTTTGACATCAATGACAATATTTACAACAATATCCCCCTTTGTCATTAATGGAAACCTCAAACTAAAACTACCACATCTTGAAACCTGCACATACTACCATCTAAAAAACATACAGTAACTCCTCCTTAATGTAGCAACCTGTATCTATTCCCTATACCTATTTCTACACATGTACCTATACTTGTTATTCTCCCCCTTTCACATTAATGCCAAAGGGCCTACCTAGAGCTAACACTTAGCTCCCCCTCAACCAATGCTAAACCTCAATGGCAGGAATTAAAAGAAATTACTCCCAATTTCTCTTGCAGATACTTAAATGTGTCTTTTGGTAGTGCCTTTGTGAAAATATCTACAATCTGCTCTGTAGTAATGATATATTCCATCTTAACCTATTGATCTACAACCTGCTCTCTCAAGAAGTGATATCTAATGGGAATATGTTTTGTTATTGAATGCATCACTAGATTATTTGAAATATTTATAGCACTTATGTTATCATAAAAAATAGAAATAGGTTCATCAGACTTTAGCTTGATATTTTCCAAATTTTGCTTCATCTAAAGCACTTGAGTACAACAAAATACTACTGCAATATATTCTACTTCAGCTGTAGAAAATGTTACTAAATTCTATTTCTTGCTTAGCCATGATACTGAGCTATCACCAAGGAAGAAATCTCCTCCACTTCTACTCTTTCTATCATCTAATCACCCTACCCAATCTAAATCTGTATAAGCAACCAAAGTGAAATCTCTACCTGTGGGATACCATAATCCATAATACAATGTCCCCTTGATATATCTAAATATTCTCTTCACTTACTGAACATGACTATCTTTTGGAGATGACTGATATCTTGCAACCATACCTACTACATGCATGATGTCTATCTTTGATGTTGTCAAATATAAAAGACTACCAATCATATATCTATATAAAGATTGATCTATAATAGGGGAATCTTCATCCTTGTTCACTTTATTTCCTATACACACTGGTGTGCCAACTGGTGCACAATCCTCAAAACCAAATTTCTTCAATATTTCCTTGGCATATTTACTTTGAGATATGAAAATTCCTTTATCTGACTAAAATATTTACAATCATAAGAAAAATGACAATTATCCAAGCATAGACATCTCAAATTCTTTTTGCATTATATCAGAATTTTTTTTTGTTATCTTTTCAATATTTCCTCCAAAAATGATATCATCAACATATACCACAACAATTAATTGATGTTCACCTTCTCTTTTGATGTAGATATTAATATTAGCAAATCCTCTCTTGAAACCTTGATCTTGTAGGTGCTTATCAAGTCTTGCATACCAAGCTCTGGGAGCTTGTTTCAATCCCTACAATGTTTTCTTCAATCTGCATACATGATTACTAATATTTGAGAGAATAAATCCCTTAGGCTTTTCAATGTAGACCTCTTCTTCATGATTCCCATTCAAGAAGGTAGATTTGACATCCATCTGAAACACTTTGAAATTCTTAAACATTGCATATGCAAGAAATATTTTAATAGCCTCTAACCTTGCCATTGGTGCAAAAATTTGTTCAAAATTTATTCCCTCAATATGAGCATATCTTTTACATACTAATCTTTCTTTATTTATGGTCACTTCTCTATTTTTATTCAACTTATTTATATAAACCCATTTTGTTCCTATCACATTATGATCTTTTGGACTAGGCACTAATTCCCAAGTATCATTCTTTTCTATTTGATTTAATTCTTCATCCATAGCCTTAACCCAATGCTTATCATTTATAGCTTTGGAAAATGTTCTAGTCTAAATTTTGGATAATAAATAAAAATTAACTTGCTTAGATTCACTTACCATCATTCTTCTAGTATGAATTCCTTTATTTATGTCCCTGATGATGTCACTTTCATTATGATTTCTCTGAACATATTTGGATGGAGTTTTGGTTCCCTTTTTCTCCTTCTCCTCATCTTCATCTAATTCTTCAAAACCTTCCTCTTCAATGATTGCAAGAATGTCTACTAGATCACTGATTATTTGTGTTCCATCTTCTTCTATCCTGACACTTGAACTTTCAATAATTTTCTTGGTTCTTTTGTTATAACATTTATAACATTTTGTTTTTCAAGAGTAACCAATAAATATACTTTCATTTGCTCTAGATTCAAAATTACCAAGTTTTTCATTAGTTCTCTTTATGAAACATCTGCTATCAAAAACTCTAAAATAATCAACTATTATTGGTTTGTCTATCCATAGCTCATAAGGATTCTTGTCACTATTAAATCTCAATAATGGTCTATTCTAAATATGTACTACTATAAAAACTATCTCTCTCCAATATTTATCTACTATCTTTGATTAATTTAGCATTGTCCTTGCCATTTCTTGAACTATTCTATTTTTTTGTTCAACTACTCCATTTTGTTGTGGAGTTTTGGTTGCTGAATAACATCTCTTTATTCCATGACCTTAACAAAACTCAATAAATTGATCTGACATGAATTCTCCTCCTTGATCTAATCTTAAACACTTAATCTTCAAACTAGTTTCATTCTCAACTAATGCTTTGAATGCTTTGAAATGTCTAAAAACTTATAATTTTTTCTTTAAAAACATTACCCAAGTCATACATGAAAAATAATTAATAAGCAAAATTAAATATTTATCACCTTGAGTACTTTGAGTTCTCATAGGTCCACATAGGTTAGTGTGAACAAGCTCTAGCATCTGAGTGGTCGATTACTCTTTTATTTTGAACTGCCTTCTAGCCTACTTCCCATGCTGACAAGGTTCACAAAACGTGTCAGATGGCTTTGTAATCTTTGGAAGATTTTTGAATACTTTATTTTTAATGATGTTGATAAAATTTTCAAAATTTATGTGCCCCATTCTCTTGTGCCATAGCCAAATTTCTTCAATCTGACTCAAACAACATATTTGACCTTTGATGTCTGATAACATATATAAGTTATTGCCTATTCTTTGAGCATCTACAACCAATACATCTAAATATTTTATTATAATTTCACAACCTTCTACATAAAAATTTAGTGTGTTCCCCTAATCACACATTTGATTTACACTCAAAAATATTATGTTTAAGACCTTCTACATATAAAATATTTTCAATTTTAGTTTTACCATTATCCAAACTTAGTGTACCTTTTCTAGCAATTCTAGCAGTAGTATTGTCTCCAAATTTCACTTTGCCACCATTGATATTATTCAACGTTATGAACATGTTCTTGTCTCATATCATGTGCCTCAAACATCCACTATCAATGAACCATGGATTTTATTCATTTCTTGCATGCAAATCTGTTTGCACCAACATAGATTTTTTAGGTTGCTTCTTTTGCCAAAAACATGCCTAAAACTTTTTCCTAATGAATGGATCCTTGAAACTTTGGTCCTTATTGACTGACTTGAACACACTTCTAAAATATCAGGGTATATGTCCAAAGTTGTTGTACTTGTAACATATTATGGCCTCTTCATGAAATATTGATATAAGAGCAAAAGAGTTGTGGCTTCTGCATGACTTTCCTTCTTATTTCTAAAACTGTTAGCTCTTTTTCAACATTCTAATTTCTTATGACCATATCCATTAGAATAAAAATAGTAACCATAAAAATTAGACCTATTTGTATATCTCTGACCTAATTGCCTTTTGTAGCTTTATTCCCTCCAGCCTTCTTTGTTTGAGATGTCCTCTATATTCTTATTTTTTTCTCTTTTTATTTATTCTTTTGTAAGAGATTCAACATAGCTCTTTCCTTTTTCCTTGTCTATGAAAATAGTTACCTCCTCTTTCTCCTTTTCAAATCCAATACCTATCTTATCTGACATTGATCTTTGATTTTCAAATATATTATTCAACATATTGGTACTATTCTCAAATTTTGAATCATTGGTTGCTCTATTATTGATTTCTTTATTTGTTTTATCAAGATCTAATTTTTTTAAAAAAAATTTAATAACATACCTTTCACATTCTTTACTTACTATTTTCAACTGTTCTATTAGATCTTATTCATTCTTCTTAGTTTCTTCAAAGTGTGCTTGTAGATCTTCAATTATTTTCTTTGACTCCTTTTCATTTTTCTTGATTTGAAGCTTTAATCTTTGATTCTTCATTTCAAGAGATTTTAACTCTTCTAAGGCACAAATGGGTTCTCCTTCCAGATTCACTTTAGCTTCATCCTGCTCTTCTTCTTGATTATCTATACTTTTGCTTATAGAGGCATCTTCATGTTTGGCCATGAATAGAATCTCTTCTTCTTCAGAGTCACTGACTCCACTATCTTTATTTGAGCTAGGATATTTAGAATATAAACTCTTCTTCTCGAATCCCTTCTGAAATTTACCTTTGAAATTATTCTTGTATGTAGACTTTCCTTCTTCATTGTCATCATTACCCTTATTTAGGCATTTAGCTATAAAATGTCCAATCTTTCCATAATTAAAACATTTAAAAGCTAATTTTCTTTGATATTTACCTTTGCCCTTTTTCAGCTTACTATTGAATAGAGCTCCATTATCATCTTCATCATCGCTATAATTATCACTTGATTCTTGAATTTTAGCCTTCTCTTTCTTTGATGTCTTGAAAGTTGCTTCTCTCTTTAAAGGTTTATCTTATTTAGTCTGCATCTCATATGCCATAAGAATACCATGAAGCTCATCCATCTTTAGCTTGGATAAATTCTTCATCTCTTCAATTTCCAAAACTTTTGCATCATATCTCAATGGTAGAGATCTCAAAACCTTTTGAACCACAGTCGACTCTTCTAAATTTTCTCCAAGACCTTGAATCTAATTGACTATTTGATCAACCTGTAAGAGATAAATTGCTATATTTTCTTCTTCTTTCATCTTCAAAATCTCAAACTATCTTTTAAAAGTATGAAGCTTAACTTGTTGAACCTTTCCATCAGCTTTGTCCATATTCTTAAGTTTTACCCAAGTTTCAAGAACAGACTTACATTGCATAACTTTAACTAATTTTGATCCACATAAACCACATAAAATATAATTTAAAGCTTTAACATTATTTTCACTTTCCTTATTTTCTACCAGAGTAATTACAAGTGTCTGTGGCTCTTCATATTCCTCCACCACTGCTTGCCATATGTCAAATCCAAGGGCCATCAAATAAGTATTCATCTTTATGCTCTAAAAAACATAATTCATCCCATCAAACAAAGGTGCCTTATTTATAGAAAATATTTCATGTGATCCAACTATCATGCTTTCCTAATCTTCATTCAATCTGTAAAACGTTTTCAAAAGGAACCTGCTCTGATACCAATTGTTAATCACAAAATATACTGAGAGGGGGCGGGGTGAATTAGTATATTATATATATATAATTTAATTTGATTTCTTTTTTTTAACCACTCAATCATACATTCAAGATATGCAATAAAATTGAAATAATAATTTACACACAGAGAGAGAGAGAGAGAGAGAGAGAGAGAGAGAGAGAGAGAGAGAGAGAGAATTTTTACGTGGAAACTCAAAGTGGTAAAAACCACAGTGAACAATCTCAAGTATATGAATGAGCACTGACTCAAAATACAAAGTTCACAAACACCAACTTATAAGAGCACCAACCCCTTTACTGAGCACCAACATAGAAACTATTTATGAGCACCAACCCACAGGAGTACCAACCCCTCTTGTGTATAAAACACAACTATATCTTAATGTTGTTTCCTCAACAAGTGATAGAACTCTACAATATCTCTTGCCTCTCTCTTTAAAAATAAATACAAACCATGCACTTTATTACTACTTAAAAATTGATTCTCAAGCCTTTATTTATAGATTTCCAAATAACCTTTGGCCTTCACCTTTGTGACCCTTCAAACCTCATGGAAAATGCTGCCAAAATCACATGACCCTTTGTATCCTTGTATTTAAAAAGTCATATGGTGACCCTTCATAAGCAAAATCATCCTTTCCTCTTTTGTATTTATCTTGGTGACTTTTTGTATTCTTCAAAGTGTCCCTTCATGGAAAAATGCACCATACCTCTTTTGTCTTCATATTATGACACTTGGAATTCCTCAAGGTGACTCTTCATGAGAAAATGCATCCCATTCCTCTTTCATATTTTACCCCATGACTCTTTGACTTCTCCATGGGCCCTATTTTGACTTATATGCAACCAAAAATATATTCATTAATATTAAATAAATATTAACACACATTATCCAAGATACAAATATTAAAAATACTATTAAATGAAATGGGGCCTTTATCACCAATAATGCTAGACCTTTGACATCAATGGCAATATTTCCAACATTTAGTACCAACCATATCATTGTGTTCAGAATCTATTATCTACTTAAATTTTTATAGTGATTGATAACTTGCACCCACTTCTCAAGATGTGTAAGTAGAGAGCTCATATTGTGACACTCTTCATTGGATTGAATATTGAAATTATGAATTAAGAACCACTTTCTAATCTTGGACTAATTTTTCTAATCATTTGAAAATTATATTCTACTCTCTGGTATGATGACTCAATCAATATATAATCAAATATAAGGCCTTAAATATAATTATTTAGGTCATAAAATATCCTCATATGAAAATAAATTGATTTCTTTAAGGAAATCAAATGGCTTGGTGATCCTCATGTATTTACTACCCATTTTTGGTGCTATGGTGGTTTTACTTGCTTCTCATTTTATAGTGGATTTTCAATTTTGAATTACATCATTTCTAATAGGCCCATTTTTTTTCATAGGTGTTAAATATTTGTGTTTCAAATTTTCCTCCACATAATTTTGATCACTATGTCTTATATTTTATGATAGAACTCAACTCTCCACTTTTATCTCCTAAAATTGTTAAACTCCAACAAAACACCACCATCTAGTATTGAATGGAGAGATTAAGGATGAGGAGGGATGAGGAAGAATTGAGTAGAGATGATGAGGGAGTGTATAGGGATTATGAAGGATGGTGAGGGTCAATGAGGGAGTGGTTATGAAGGATGAGGGAGTGATTAGGGATGATGAGTGATGGTGACGATTAATTAGGGAGTGATTAGGGGAGATTAGGGATGAGGAATGAGTGATTAGAGATGATGAGGTATGATGAATTAGTGATTAGGGATGATGAGGTGATGTAGGAGCAACACTACCTAATATAAATAGTGATATAGTTTACATGATTATAGTCTTTAGGATGTGGTTAAGGGCATAAGAAGTTTGTATGAGTATTTATATGTTTCTAGTTTTGTGTCAATTTTGAATTAGATTTGTATTGGATTTTCCCACCAAATGTTTCATTTAATTTTTAAACTTTCATAGAGACTTCAATCTTGTTTCAAGAAGTCCAACATTGAATTTGGTGTGGTTATACTTTAGAAAATATTTTATGATGTTACAACACATATACCTAAATTCATATTAGATAAATATGTTACTAGTTGAGTTAGTTGAGGATACTCTCAACATACAAAAGAAGTCAAAATTTAGTTGATAGTTATTTGGTAATAAGAGTCTTGTCCATATCTTATTATATATTCAGAAGAGAGTTGGAGGGGGTAGGATTTGAAAGGATTGATGTAAATAAACCCAAATAAGTGAATAAAGACAAGTTTTGATTATGTTCATACAAAAAAGCAAACATATAATGTATCTTCTTGAATATGTGTAAAGATAGTTGAAATCATGCGTGATCATGAAACATGATTAGTAACAAGTTATTTTTGATATTTGTATGAGTGGTAAGTTGAAAATAACTTTTATTTGAAGGTGATTATATCATTTTTCATTTTATTTTAAAATATTTTTAATGTATAAATTACAAACTGTATACCTTGTGCTTTTACAAACTATGCCTTAAAATATGAGTGAAGGTCCGAGTCTTGTGTGAGAGGAGATTATATTTGGTGGGATTTTGGAATGCATTATTAATTAGTAACTTAACATAAAAATTCATTAATAGTCTTTAAAAATTATTATTTTTATTTTGTTAAGGACATTCTATGTTAAACAACACAACCCTATCTTCTATGAGCAAAAGTTCTCAGTATACATCTGTGTGAGAAGGTATATGCACGTATGGAGTGAACATTAAAATTTATATGTTGATGATTTTATTATTATATGATCATGAATTATTATAGTCTTTTAATTATCTTTCATATATTTGGATGATCAAAAATAAAACTAACACAGTCCTACAGTCATAAAAAAACTTAACACAGTCAAAGTGGTATCTTGTGGAAATTGGCAAATTGAGTTTTAGAGATGGAAGTAAATGATTTTTTAAATTATGTAAACATTATGCAAAGTATTTTCAACCTTAATGTTGATTTATAACCCTTTTTGGAATGAATTATAACAAATAAACTCTTTTTGGATTACTACAGACCTATGACTAAGTACACAGTCTATTCAAATTTGGTTAAGTCAATATACTATAGCTTAAATAGAGAAATATAACACTTGGAAAATGTGCATAGGGTAAAATATATTGATTTTTTTGAGAAGAAGTTAGATAAAACTCAAAGGAGTGGAAGGAAGTTTTTCAGATCTGTATTAAAGCCTAAGGAACCAGAGATAAGATCTGATCCAAGTTGTTATAAAGTGTAAAGACTAGTAAGGGGGATAGTCTCAAATTAAGAGAGATTGAATGCATTGAGTAAGGAGAATAAAATGAAGAGTTTAGTGACACCATCTAAAGAATGGTGGAGAATAAATGAAATGAATAAAATTCATATATGAATATGAAATGTGTGTAGGGTCCAAAGATAGAGATCAAGAAATAAAAGACAAAGTGAAAGCTACGTGGATATTGGTAAAGAGATTGGATAAAAGAAGTATGTAATAAGGCTTTGCATCATGAGGGATGGTGAGGGGAAATGATGGAGTGATCATAAATGATGAGGAATGGTGAGGTTTAATAAATGAGTGATTAGAGATGATGAGGGATGAGGAGGGAGTGATAAGGGGTGATAAAATGGTGATTAGGGATGGTAAAGGCCAATGAGGGAGTGATTAGGGATGATGAGGGATGGTGAGAGATGATGAGGGATTGATTAGGGATGATGAGGGAGTGATTAAAGATGATGAGGGATGGTGAAGATCAATGAGGGAGTGATGAGGGATGAGGAGGGACAAGGAGTGAGTTATTAGGGATGATGAGGCATAGTGAGGGTCAATGAGGGAGTAATCAAGGATCATGAGGGAGTGATGAGAGATGACTAGGGACAGTGAGGGTCAATGAGGGAGTGATTATGGATAATGAATAATGATTAAATAGTGATTAGGGGTCATGGGGCATGAGTAAGAAGTGATTAAGGATGAGGGAAGGATGATGAATAAGTGAAATTAACACAAAGTGGTCGTTTGATGTGTGTAGGACATCAATATGGCCTATACTACCCTAATCACACCACTTTTCATTAATTTCAAAGTGAGTGGTTTTAAAAATTCAATTTTGACAAACCTAAGACTCATAAAAATATCAACAATCAATATGGAAGGCACAAAAACCTAAAAAAATGACTATATGTTTACCAAAAATGGCCATCAAATGCAAACATTGTTCTGAAATCCATAGGTTTAATACTTAGACCTTGAAAATGCCTAAGTACCGACTTGATTGGATTTTGAAAAAATATTCTCTACTTCATAACGAATGTAACTATGAGACTAAATCTATCAGATGTTGAGTGACCCTAATTTATTATATTTAATAAAATAAATTAAAGTATAAGTTTACATTTATACTTAACATTTAGAGTAGTAAATATAAGCTTATGGATAAAGATATCTTCACGTGCAACTCCTAAATGCTCATGGATTTAGTTTTGGACTTATAACAAAAAAATGCATACACATTATATAATGTGTATGCATTGTATAGTACACTATATAACATGTGCATGTTATACAATGCATGCATGTTATACAACCCATATGCATTATTTACATTTATAACAACATGCACACATTATTATTTTCTCAATAATGCATACACATTATAGCTCATTAATTATTGAGCCATAATTTTAATAACATGATCACATTGATTAAATAACACTTTTGTGTTATTTAATAACATGATAACATTAAAAAAAATGTCCATGGAATTATCCCTCAACTCCATGCAAATAATGATGAAAATAATGGTAATTTTATGATGAAGGCTGGGACCTATCCATGATCTTACAAAGTAAATCATAAAAGAGAGACCCATGAGGGTGATAATAAGAAAAAAGTGAGGGAGCCTTTGGACAAATCACCTCACAAAGAAAACCCCAAAGGATGCCAAAATAACATTAACAAGCAGCAAAAAGAAAAAGAAGATAAAAAATGGTGGTTTTGTGACATACTCAGTCCTATCCAAGGCCTTAAGAAGCAAATCACAAAATAAAAACCCAAGGGGAACCAAATCAAAATTGGTAAATAGAAGGAGAATGAAAAATAAGATAATGAAGACTATGGTACATCAAGAAACCAAAAGACCAAAAAAAGAGGACTAATGGTTTGTTAATACGAAATAACTACTACAAAAGAAGAGACCTATGCTGAAGTAACCTAAAAAAAGTATTAGATAGATAAAGATAGAAATAATGACAAGAAGGAAATGTTTAGGCAAAGTACCTTTTTATGAATTGAGCATTGGTGGGTTCTTTGAAAACATGGCCTTCATTAGTTTGAAGGTGATAAGTACTTACACCAAGGATATCTTTAACTAAGCATGGGACCTAAAATTTTTGGGTGTATTCATATTATTTTTGATGCGTGTAGTCTAATTAAAGGACAAAATAACTAATATTAAATGTGTAAACTTTAATTTGTTTATTATGTTGTTGGGCAATACGAGCCTTATATTGGTGATTATGTTGTAAGGTAGAGAGATGAAGTTCATCAAGTAGATCAAGGGCATGAAGGTGAGCTTCACACAATTATTCATTAAGAATGATTCCATGAAGGGATATGAAAATATAAGGAAGCTCAAATTCAAGAGGAAAAATCAACTTAGAACCATAGACTTGAGAAAATGGAGTTGCTCCAGTGGCAGTACGAATGCTAGTCTGATAGGCCCAAAGTGTAGGATAAAGATGAATATGCTAATCCATGCAACTTTAACAAATTATATTTTGAAGGATTTTATTGAGAATCTTGTTAGTGGTTTCAAATTAACCATTGCACTGTGGATGATAAGGAGGGGAAAACTTGTGATTGATTTTGAATTAGGTGTAAAGTTGTTTGATATGTTTATTTTTGAAATTACCACCATTGTTAGAAATGATGGTCTGAGGAATGCCAAAATGACAAATTATTCAGTTCAAAATGAATTTAGATATGGTAGGACTGGTGAAATTAATAAGGGGTATGGCTTTAATCCATTTGGTAGAGTATTCGATAGTGTTGTTAATAAATTTGTGCCCATCTTGGGAGTGAGGAAGTTTATCAATGAGATTGAATCCCCATGTGGAAAATGACAAGGAGATTTGATAGTTTGAAGTCTAGCTGGTAGTGAATGAATGAGATCATCATGAAGCTAATAAGGATTACACTTTTTAACATATTCAATAGCATCCTTTTCTATAGTAGGTGAATAGTAACCCATATTTAGGAATTTGTAGTCTATAGCATGTATACTATAGTGACAACTATAAATGCTACCATGTGCTTGTTTAAGTAGATGAGGGACCTCATTTTGTATGACACAATATAGTAAGGTACCTTTGGCATTATGATAATAAAGTATGTTATGTCTAACTATGCATTTGAAAATTATTTTATGAAGATTTGTCTGTTAAAAAAAATCCAAGTCAAGAGGATAAATTTGATTTTCTAAGAATTGGGTGTTATCTTGATACCACAGGCTTTATTAAATGGTGATAGCCTCGATGTGGCAGATAAGAAAATCAGGATGGTGGGTAGATGATGGATATTTTATTATTTGTTTGATAAAAGAAGGATAAAAATAACTTGATGTGGATGAAAAAGAGAAGCTGAGGAGGCAAGATAATCAACAATGGAATTTTGATCTTTAGGAATAGGATCAATTGTAAAAGAGACAAAATCCTTGGCAAGAGTGATTACAATTTGATGATATGCAATAATGTTTTTACTTTTACATTGATAGGTACCACTAACTTCATGACAAATGAGTTGAGAATCACCTAAAACATGAATATATTGTGTGTTTAAATCAAGAACAACTCTCATACCTAAGATAAGATATTTGTACTTGACCATATTATTGGTGACATCAAATGTAAAACAAAAAGCTAAAGTAATTATCTTGTCAAGAGGACTAGTGAAAATGTAACCTGCCCCAGTTACTTGAAGGCATTTAACACCATCAAAATGGAGGGTCCAAGTATCCTCATGTAAGTAAACATTAATTTCAAGGAGCTCCTCAATAAATACCTTTTATTTATTAGTACCTAAGAGAGGGGAGGATTCTTTATGATTATTTGCTTCAAGATCAATAGTAAGGTTATGAAAATAATCTTTAAGAGAGATAGCTTGATTGAGTCCTTCAATGTATAGGATATTATCATCTAGAAGGTTATCTTGAAGGGTAGAAGTAGCTGAAATAGGAGCTATAGCAAGTTGGTCAGCTGTGACTTGCCCTTTGACAGTGTTTTACATGATGATGTGAAGATCAAATTCCATAAGTAAGACCATCCACTGACCAATTCTATCTCCTAGAAGAAATGCTTTGGAGAAAAAATGATGAAGGGGGTTAGAATGAATGAATATATATCAAGGCAATCATGCTCAACTTTGGTATAACATGTTTCATAAAAAATAATGCCTTGACTAATATAGTAGATGTCATATTCCTTACCGATATCATCCTATTGGGAAAGCATTACCCCAACTCAAACAAGTGTGAAATAAGTATAGAGAATCAAAGGTCTATGATTGAAAGGATAATGAAGTGTAGGTCAATGAATCAATGACTATTTCATATAGTCAAATGATTTTTGACATGGATCTATTCATTTCAAGGTTGTACCTTTCTTTAGAAGGGAATTAAGGGAGTGAATTTGATAAGCCATCTCAGCAATGAATCATCTAATTGCCCAAATTTTACCTAAATAGGTATGAATATCAGGAATAGAATGAGGAATAGGCATGTTGATAATAACATTAATATTAGTTGGATCAACATAAATACTATGGAGAAAGACTAATAATCCTAAATATTTTCCAGATGTAACTCCAAAGACACAATTAAAAGGATTAAGCTAGATTTTATATTTGATGAGATGTTTAAATATGATGGAAAGATCATAAAGATGATTTGTATGGTATTTGGATCTGGTGATAAGACCATCCACATATGTTTCAACAATTTTATGGATGAGGTCATGAAAGATATGATTCATTGCATGTTGGTAAGTGGTCCTAACATATTTGAGACCAAAAGGCATTTTAACATAACAATAGGTTCCACATTCCATGGTGAAAGTAATCTTATGTTGATCCTTGGGAGCTATATGTATCTTATTTTATCTTTAAAATCCATCCATAAGAGATAACATTTCATATCCAACTATGGAATCAATAATGACATCTATTGAAGGAAAATGAAAGTTGTGTTTAGGATAAGAAAGATTAAGATTGCATAAATTAATGCAAATACAAATGACCATAGTGACCTTTTTTCAAACAAGAATAATATTGGGAACCCATTCAAAATACTCCATAGGTTTAATAAATTTAGCATCGAGTAGTTTGATGATTTTTGTATGGCATAAGTTGGTAACCTTGGAGGGAATTTGTGTTGCTTCTGATGCATAGGTTTGGAATTAGGATAGGTAATGATGTTATGAAACACTATGCTAAGGTAAATGCCAAGCATGTCTTGTTAAGACCAAGTGAATGCCTCTTGATACATATCAAAAAATAAGCTAAAATTATCATGTTCAGAGGGTGAAATTTCTTTGAAAACTATGATCAATTGATGGAATGAGGGAGTATCATAATTGATACGAGTTGTTTCTTCAATAAGAATGGCATTACCATCTTGAAAGTGGTATGGTGCATTGGGTAAGGAGGAAATTGGATTAGTTTTGGGATCAATGCTAGCGATAAAGTTGTTGAAGTGAGGAGTTTTAGATTTAAAATTTCCAAGTTTACGATGTTGCAAGGGGAGTTGAGGTTCTCGAGCATAAAGTAACTCAATAATAGGTTTGTTACCTATAAAAGTAGGAATAGGACTATAATAATCAACATCTACTTCTAGATATAAAATTTGTTTACCATGGTGATCATATTTGGAATGTATTTGATAGACATCGGTTGCCTTAACATCAAGTGTGATATTAGGAGTAGAAGAATTAGATGGAGTAGAAGAGGTAAATGGAGTGTTGATGGGAGAAGGATTAAATTCAATGGGAGGATCTGAAGGAGGTAGAGAAGATGAAGGTACTTCTAGAGGTTTAAAAGGTATGATTTTCTCTACCACCCAAGGAGAATTGATAAGAGGAGGTTTAATAGGAATCACATAACCCTCAAGTTCTAAGTTATTATCTACAAAAATGGTATGCACATCTTGATTGAAATCATGAATTTGGGATAAGGTCTTTTAAAAATGTAAGACATCCAAGTCTCTAGATTGAGCTTGGGTCATGATATAGTTTTCATTGTATGTGGGAAAAATTGTGCATTCTTAAGATTTAGGAGGATCTTCAGGAGGAAAAATCCCAAGAATACTAAATTTTCAAGGAGATATGGTGAGAGGATCTTGAAAAAATTTAACCATTCCAAAATCATTGTAAGTAAAGGCATCTTTAGGTAGAGATGGCTCTTCAGCATTTCATGGATGGGGGAAATTGGTAATCTCATCCATGAGAAGAAAAATATGATCCCTTGGCAAGATAGAAGGAGGAAACCACTCTAAAATGTATGGAGGTAATTTGGTGGTGTTTCAAGTATGTTTTAATTCATTGGGTTCATCATCATTGGAATTCACAAGAGTGACTTGTTAGTTAGGATTCATATTGATGAACTCAAGTAAAGGAGCATTATTAAATTTAGGGATCGTAAGAACATAATATTATGATTTAAGATTAGGTAATTGGATACTCCATGGGTTGGGATCAGCTTCATGCTTATAGTGTTTTTTGTTATGTATAAATTTAATACATTGACAACCAAAAAAAGTAATGGACCTCATTTGATGAGTCCATGGGTGACCACAGAGTATGTTATAAGATAAAGGAAGATGAAGAACCATGAGTTTGGACTGAATGATCTTAGGACCAATGGTTAAGGGAAGCCAAATACAACCAAGTGGAGTTTGATTAGTATTGTCAAAACTACAACAAATAAGATAGATTTGTTTAAGATGACTTTTGTTATAACCAAGTTGTTGTAGAAGCCATAAAGAAGTCATATTAATATGAAAACTCTCGTCAACTAGAACTTTTTGAATAAGGGTGGTATTAATGGCTATTTTGATGAAGAGAGGCAGATCATCAGCACAAAAGAGTATTTTGTCATTAATCATGTCCTCTTCAAATAATTCATTAGAAGGCTTGGAAGAGGGACATATAGATTCGGTGGTATTAATGTTAGTTGGTTGACAATCAATAGAAGGTGGTTCTTCATCTAAAGAAGATGGATCTTTGATCTCTTAGAGTCATTGCATAAGGAATTAATGATGATAAGGTGAAGTGCAAACCAAATCCATAAGAGGAATCTTACATGGCATAGAGGTAAGTTCTTCAAGAAAATTCCAATAAGATTTAGAAGAAAAGCCACAAGGTTTAGAAGACAAATTAGATTTTGGAAGAAAGGATGTGGTTGGAGGATCAGAAGGAGGAAGTTGTTCCTTAGGTGCTTCTAAATCAATATTGATGGTGGTATTATATTTAATCAATTGTTCCTCCAAAGAAGGTTCCTTAAGATTAGTAACAAGATCTTTGTGAGTTGGTTTCCAATGATAATTGACTTTAGCCATATTGACATATTGAGAGTTGTTAAAGTATTGGTCATAATAAGCATCAATTACATAAACATCCTTGGAAATTGATTGATTATGGGAAGAAGATTTTTGGTTATTAGATGTAGAAGTATTAGAGGATTTCCATTTTTGAGAAGTATTAATGTATTCTAGATAATGATTTTTGAATATGGTTTCATGGTCAAATGAGTCACCAAGTATGTAAGAAATAGAACATTTAGAAATCCCTTTATAATATTTGTGAGAATGCCCAATGTCGGCATGAAATGAACAAAAGAGATTGGGATCATACCACAATGGAGGAGCATTAGGATATATCAAAGGTTTAGAGGGTAGTAAAAATTGTCTCATTTGATGTACTGAAAGAGGTATGTGAGATGATAAAGGAATATAATTTTTGGCAACTCCTAGTTTGGTTTGAGAAGTGTTACTAGTGATAGTGTTGGATGTTTGAAAATATCCTTTAAGAAGATTAGAATTAGGTTTGAATTGCTTCATAAGAAAGTCTTACTATTTAGCTTGGTCAAGAGCTTCATTAAGAGTTTGAGGAGTAGAGGTTTGATCCTTGTATTTAAGAGTGAGAATTAAAGCAGTGATAAAGAGTTTGAATAAGTTATCATTAGACATATTATGATTGGATTTATTAGCTAAGGATTTCCATTTTTAATAAAGTCATGAGATGATTCATTAGCAGATTGCTTAGCATTTAAGAAATGGCTAAGAAAATTTTTAAGAAGATTATTGTGTTGAAATTATTTAAATAAAGGATTGACCAAATCTTCAAGTTTCCAAATAGAATTTTGGGGTAATTGATTATACCATTCTAATACATCACCAGTGAAATTTTTAACTAAGAGTTTAGTAGTAGAAAATGTATTAGTTTGGATCCACTGTTTGTAGAGATTACCAAAGGCTTTAAGGAATAAGGTGGGATCTTTAGTCCCATCATATTTGATAGTTGGTGATATGTTACTAATGTCAATAGATACAATTAAGGGAGCTAAAGGCTTATTTTGAATGGTTTGAAGCATATTGTTATTCACTATTGGTTGAGGAATAACATTACCTAAGGTATATCTAAGAGGTGGAGGAATGTAGTTAGGATTAGCTTGAGGATGCATGATTAGAGGTTGATTAGTCACATTGATCAAGTGTTTTTGAAGTTTCATCATTTGATTGGTATTAGAGTTTTGCATAATGTTCATTTGTTGAATCACTTGGGATAATAATTGGGTTGTATCAAGTGGTTGGTTTGTGTTAGAAGGAACACTCCTCAAATTGGTGTTAGGGGGAAGATTATTATAAGAAGGGTTGTTAGTGGGATTGTTATATAAACTTGTGTAAATCACTCCCATATTAGTTTGAATATTTTAAGATGTCTCTAGGTAGGTATAGAAAGGATTGGATCCATCAACTTTATCTTGAGTTGTTATTTAAACCATATTACAATTTGTAGATGGAGGAGAATAAATTCCCCAAGAGTGATGGTGTTATTAGGAGAAAAATAAATGGAGAAATGAACATCCCATATAGGATCTAAATGGATTAATACTATCTACAAATATTTTGATAGGAGACCTCATTTTGAATAAAGGGAAATGAATGGAATGTAAATTGGAAGAGGTGAAGAATTAGGTTGATAAACAAGAAAAGTTAGAAATAGAATTGGGTCGACCAGGTCAACTTAGTGTAAAAATAGGACCTACAGACTCTACTAGGTTGACCAAGTTGACCTAACATAGTGAACAAAGGTAAAAAATAGGGTCTGTGATAGTTTAGGGTTGACCAGGTCAAACTAGTACAGTAGATAAGGTAAAACAAAATATTTTTGATAGGATGGGAAATAGAAGAAGATAATTTTACAACTAATCTAGGAAATTAAATGATAAAAGTAAATAGACAATTAATTGAATTGACACTAGTCAATCCAATTGATGCACATAAATCAAAACTTTACACCAACGCTAGCTAATACAAGTTATTTCACACATAATTGAGTAAAAAGCAAGACAATAACTTGGAAAGTAAAGCTAGATAATTGGTCAACCTATCATGTTAATTAGATTATGAAGAATAATTTTAAATGATAGGGAGTTGGTTGTAATCAAGGTACTAGATAGTAATCTATGGATGGTTTCAGGTGAGTTTAAGATGAAAGGGACTATAGTGGGAATGATATAGGCTTGATATTGGGGCCTATCCCCCCACTTCACAAACTATAGTGAAAAGGGTGTTAGGTATTTAGCCAGAATATACCATTAACCACACTTTATACTTGACCAGAGCATCAATTCGACTTCCTCGGTGATGAAATCCAAGTAGGCTAGCTTGGGTAGTCAAATGTTAAATTTTTTGTTGATGTTATGTGATCTGGTCATGTGTGCATAAAATAGAAATAGTGAAACTAATTGATTAATTAAAAACCTCCTAATTAGACAATGTGAATGATTATAAGCATGCAAACAACTGAAAGAAAAGATGTGATTAACACACAAGGTGAATTTTAACATTGAAATAAGGTATAGTGAAAACACTATATACATAACATAAAAAACTAGGTCGATAGAGTCGAGCTAGTACTATTAAAGATAGGGTCTAAAAAACCTACTGGGTCAACTAGGTCGACCTAGTTATTTCATATAGCACATAAAACATAGAACTGGGTCGATTAGGTCAATCCAGTTGGCTGTGCAGGGGTAGTTTTGAAGACTACAAAATTTGAAAGGAAAGTATAAAACAAAAAGGGATAGAGAATAAAATACTAAAATTAATGGTTTAGAGGTGAAAATGTAGGATATTATTGATCAAGAACCTTGGAGAAAATTGTCAAAATATTGCGAAATAGGTCGAGTTGATCAACTAAGCAATATAGAAATCTACTAAAAAAGTACTAATAATACACTAGGTCGACCTAGTTGACTGCACTAGAAGTCTGAAAATACACTAGGTTGAGAGAAAACATTTTTATTGTAAACAACTCTAAATAGATTTATTTAATGTATCCCTTTTTGTTCTCAATAAAGATAGCTCTACCTCATAATAAGAGAGGGACTCTATCCCCATATTATTGACTAAAGTCCATAATTTCTCCCTGACAAATGTGTCAGCCAATAACTAATAACTATTTTTCTATGTTTATTAGAAAACCCATGGTGGATTTCCCATCTTCATGATCACTAGTGTATTTAAAATTTGAATGTTTGACTAGTTTGAAGTCTCCTTCCATGGAGCATTTGATACTAACCTTTTGTGTTACTTTGAGATATCAAAGGACTCCTTTTTATGCTACCTAATGACTATCTCTAGGTTGTATGAATATTGAAATAACACTAAAGTATGTATGTATGTAGATACATAAATACATACATACATATGTATGTATAGATGTGTGTGTGTGTGTGTGTGTGTGTGTGTGTGTGTGTGTGTGTGTGTGTGTGTGTGTGTGTGTGTGTTTCCTTGTAGTGGTCACATAAATCAGACTTCTATTGAGTTTTTAGCATTTAGTGAGATCAATTAATTTTTTTAATCTTATGATGTCAATTTTAGTTTCTATTCCATGGGCATGCTGAGAGGATTACAATTTTCCATTCCAAACTTGTTCAAAATCTCAACAATGTACTTTTATGTGTGGTGAATATATACTTTGGTTTCTAAATTAATTCAATACTGAAATAGTAATGAAGGTAACCTAGTTTAGTTATTTATAAGATTTTCATCAACTTTGATTTGAACTTTGTAATGTACCATTCATTTTTCCATATGATGAAAAAATCATCAACATACACCACCATAAATACAACTATTTTGATGAAAATAGTTACACTTTTAATACTGAAAACTTTTTATGTTCATGTTCATGAGGTGCTTAGCTAGTTTATAATACAATACTCAATGTGCTTGTTTCAAACCATATAATATTTTTTCATGTTTTCACACCTTGTTCTCTTTATCATTTACTGTGAAACCTTTAACTTGAATCATATAAACTACTTATTTGAGGCCACTATTCATAAATGTATTTTTGATGTCCATTTTTGTAACTTTCCATCATTGTGAACTACGAGAGCCAACATGGTTCAAATGGTAGTCCATTTTGTTGTAAGTGTAAATGTTTCATTATTGTCAATTCCTTCCTTTTGAGCATATCCCTTTACAAAAATCTTAAATTTATGCTTGTCAATTGAGCCACCAATGTTTTATTTGTTATAGTAGGCTCACTTATAGCCAATTAGTTTGCAAGTTCCATATGAAGGATCAACCAATTTCCATGTCCCATTTTTTATCAATGCACTATACTAATATTTCATTGATTTTATCCAAGGTTCAAGCCTCTTAGATTGTTTCAAATATGTCAGTTCTGAATCAAATGCAATGTTGAGTTATTATTATAGAGAATCATTCAAGGTGATATTTTCAATCCTATCTTGTACTTCTTCAAGGAACATGATTAATAATGGTGTGGTTACATGTGCACTTCCAGTGCCTATTTTCCTAATTTCATTAGGGCTGACATCGTTTAATGTTTAAATGGTCCATTTAGGCATAATTTATTATGGTTTGGGTGATTCAATTTCATTTTATAAAATATATTCACTTTCTATCCTATGTTCTTATGTCCCCAATTCATTTTCTTATGAAGTTGAACTTTGTCCTTCAAGAAGAGTTTCATTCTCATGTATAGGAGACAATAAAAAATCAATTGATTCCTAGTTGTACATCCCCCACTCACTGTTTGGAACATTTAAATCACTCTCCTTGTAGACATCAAACTTTGCATATTTATAAATTCAACTCAACTAGTGATCAATATCAACTTTATCCTTTGTGGTTTAACAAAAGACAACTTCTCTTATGATAGGAAACTTCTTATATTTCTCATCATATACCCTATATGCCTTAGAGGATTCTAAATATCCCAAATGGATACATTTTACACTCCTATGGTCAAACTTACTCCTCTTCTCCTTTGGAATCAATGTGTAACAAGCAGATCTGAAAACTCAAAGATGTCACAGTAAATGAAGATGAGCACACCACATATCATATGGAGTCTTGAATTGAAGGGTTGTTGATGATTATTTGTTGACCCTTCAATTTTGATGTTACACATCGACACAAACCTTATTGTATATTTATAGAATGCTAAATATCCCACACAAACATTTCCATACCTTCTATTGTGGAGGTCTCATATATGCTCTTGCTACCAGTTCATCTGGGTTTTCAATTTTTGAAACCTGCATCAACATGTGATGATATGTTTTGAAACACTTATGTACTTTTTTTAGATAGTTGACAAAGTAGTTGATTACAACATATTTAAAGAGAATAGGGTTCCAATCTACATTTTCTCTCCACAACTCTAGCATGTATAAATCATCTATATTTACTCTACCATTATTTATTACAAGCTCACATTTTTAATCTCGTGTCTTGAAATCATGATATAATTATAATCCCTCCAGATTCAATAGCCACAATATATTATACCCATAAGCAATAATCACCTATTAATTCTAACGCAAATATTATGTTTAATTTATGTACAACTATTTTAGTATTTGAATATCTCACTTAAAAAATTATTATTATTTAATACATATAACATCTTACATAACATATTGTTGGAAAATAAAAGTTATTTCTAAAAAAATATTATACCAAAATGGAAAAATTAAGAAATCCGTAAAAATATCCTTAGAAAATAATATAAAATATGAATCTAGTCATTAATACCTAACTTAAAAATGAAACCTTACAACCAGAAGTATTGGAAACTAACATGTTTCTGAATTCTATTCATAACATAGGACTACTTTAATATTTGGAATTAGCCAAAATATTGTTTACAAACATGTGAATGCTGATGTTTTATAATAGGGAGGTGGCTTAGTTGTTCGCATAGCTATAAACAAAATTTATCTGTAAAGTGTGTAAGAATTTTGTTTATTACAAGATGTCTGTAAAGCCGTCAATAAATTTTGTGAATCTCATATTTTTGGGTTGCCGGCTATTTATGTAGAATTAAACTATGAGATATGTCTCAATAAAATTAATTCATATTAAAAAAAATAGAGTTGAAAAAAAAACAAAATGTCTTCTTCTTCCATCTTTTGATTATGTTTTTCTTTCATTTTTCTATTAATCTATATAAACAAAATAGGGTTAGAAAATAAACGTCTTCTTAATATTCTATTAATTTTTTATTGTTCTCTCCATAATTTTATTATTTTAAATAATTAGTTTTTATTTCAAAAATTAAAAAATTATTTTCTTTTATATAACTTTATTAAATTATTTTTAAAATATTAATTTACAAAATTACATTTTTAATAAAAATAAATATAATAATATTAATTTATAAAATTATATTTTTAATAGAAATAGATAGAATAAACTAATGTTAGCCGAAGTATTCTATTTAACAAAGATAATATTAGAGCCTTTTCCAGGTTGCTGTTATTGTAAGTTATGCTTTTCTTAAAAGACCATGCATGAATTATACATAGTATGGTCTTGGTACTACTTTGGACATGTAGAATATATGGTTCCACGAAACATGCCTAGAATTCAAGATAAATAAGATCTAAAACTAAATGACATGTGTTCTTTTAGTGTTGATCTCATACAACTTCGCTTCAATCTATGTACTATCACTTCTTTAGTTAGTTACAATAATACATTCTTCTTCTATCTCAAAAATAATCATAATATCTGAAACTTAAAGAAGAAAACACAAGATTTTGTGCCTTTATTAAATCAACTAAATTTAAAATATTATTTTTATATTTGTAAAGTTTTCTAAATTATTTTCTAAAAATATATTAAAACAAAATAAATTGTATATATAAAAATAACTTTAGATATATACAAAATTCTAATATTTATATCAAAAGTTCTTTATATGAAATACTAATTTAATTTTAGCAAATATTTTAATGATTATATGATCTCTAAAATATATATAATTAATTAAAAAAATATTTAATAATTATTATATATATTTATTTATTTTATATATATATATATATATATATATATATATATATATATATATATACGAATTTGAATTAATACCTTATTCTTATATTAAAATATCATTAAAACTTTTGAAAAAAAAAATAATCAAAATAAAAAAATAAAAATGGGATACGTGAACTTTAGCTCATAATCACACCAATAATATTTAATATAAACTAATAGATAATAAATAAACAAGCCCTAAAAATATACAATTTAACATCTAATAAATGTTTTGCCATTATACGTATCTATATATTAATCGTTTTGTTCTTTCTTTAGGTAATGTGATGTATTCATCCTTGAAACATTTGAATTCAAACGACTATTTGCCACGACTTTAACTTGGCGTCCCCGTGCACGTCCCACTTTGCTAGTTCATTATTGAATGCTTGTAATTTGAGATAGACAACTCATCAAGATACCAATTTTGCAAATAATGTTCAAGGCATGAAAAACATCATGTCCATGTGATCTTTGACCTCAATTGATTTTCGAAGTGCATTATTAAATGTGCAACTAGATCAATCTGTCTATTTCTGCATGACATTTGATGATGGTCTGGTCCATCTTCTTCACTTGCTCAAGTCATTTGATCATTTGGTCAATCAAGAACTTTGCTCAACTAATCTATTAAGGGAGAAGCTTTTGTATATGGGCCAAATTTGGCCAACAAATCATTTTAGTCATAAGAATTAAAAAAGATCACCTTAACAAGAAGTTATGATTGAATTAAAAGAAATACATTAAAATGATATTGTAAAGGTTTAGAATGGAGGAATGTAAATTTGTTAATACTCCTTTTTATATTGGTAAAAAATTATCTACTAAACAATGTCCCAAGACACCTGAGGAAATATTGAAGTGGAGAGCTAGAATCAAACCACTTCAATACGAATCATTTTCTTCGTTCTCAAATCAATGTACTTAAAACTATCCTAACCCGTGTTTATCATCATTTTTAACGAGTGACAATACACAGAGAAGAAAAATAAGAATTCCGGTATTTCTCTACAAACTTCTTCCGTGAGGGATCGTGTGGAAGGAGTGGGCACATAACATAATGTTTATAAAAGGAAAGATTTTAACGTAAAGGAGAAGAATAATATATATCTATGAAAGATCCGGTGGGCGGAGGGGCAGGGGTTTGGGCATCGTGAGTGGAAGAAGAAACAACTTTGGCGGGGTGACGTGCGTCGCAGGTCAAGTCCCGTTTGTTTTCCCATCCATAACTTTACTTTACGCTTTGCCATTATACGTATCTATATATTAATCGTTTTGTTCTTTGTACAAAGTCCTCACAAACTGTACAAATATTTTAGAAGTACAATAAAACCATTTACTTAACGACCGCCCCCTCCTTCCCCCGCCCCCCCTAAAAAACAAACACAAAACTGTGACCCCTCAGATCTTTCAAGTTCTAATATGTACCAAAAATATCGTTTCTGAATGACAATGAATATTACCTTCCCGCAGGGTTTCTGAAATTTATCGCAATCCGATCATCCTGCTGGCATATATTATTATTTGACAGGGTTTCATGTTCCCGTATGACAAACTACTAGTCTTCATTGGTTCCTGCTCAGGGATGACAAATAGCATCGGAGATTAGGAAAACTAAATTTTGTAAAGTGAACAAATGTTATAATTTATAATTATTCTGTTATAATTTTTTAATGTTTAGGTAGGACAAATAGTGGAATCTTTGCGAATCAAATTAATTGTAAAAATAGAAGTTAGAAATATTATGTTTTGTATAGAGAATAAATATTTTAATTATAGCCAATAAGATGGAGGTGAGTTGGTGAGGTCACTTGGATGTATCCAAGTCCACCAATGTTAAGATTTATTTTTTTTAAAACAAATAATGAAATCTTCATAAATCAAATTAATTATAAAATTAAAGATTAGAAAATATCAAATTTTATATAGAAAATAAATATTTTAATTTATAATTAATTTTATTTCATAATTAAATAAAATAACTAATAGAATTTTCACCATTCACATTAATTATAAAACTAAAAATATTAAATTATTTATATATATATATATAATAAAATCTTGACCAATTCGAAATGTAAAACTTTATATAATAAAGAAATATTCCAATATACAACTGCGTGAAAGGCTAGTTGTTATCACATTTTTAATTGATAGTAATTACTAAAGTGAAATTACAAGCTTGACCAGATGTTAGGTCTGCATGTGGTAAAAGGGATGTTATCCTTAAGTACAATTTATATTTTGATTTTAAATAATACTTATAATTTTGGGGCATCACTTAAAATGGGAATGTTCAAATTATTATAAATTTATGGTGGCGTCATTTAATATGGAAATGTTCAAATTATTATAAATTTATATATTATATAAAAATGATATATAAGATAAAATAGAAAATTATTTAATATTCATTAAAATATGTCATACACATCATATAAAATATGAGATTATAAATTGTTTTAAATTTAAATAAATAATTTTTTAATAAATATCTAACATTATTTATTTTCTAAAAACTCAATTTTCTCTTCTCAATTTTATATTTGGAAATTTTATTTTTCTTTAAACATTTTTTTTATAATGATTATATGTAAATCATAGCAATATTCTTGTTCCTTCTAAAAAACTTCATCGAAGCTTGTCAAAATGTTAACCATATTATTTATTTTTGTCCAATATCAATTATATCTTTCAAAAAATTTAAAATATATTATTTTATATATATTTTTAATGTCCAAGACAACAAGTAGTAAGTGTAGGTACTGTGTGAGTCCTTTTTATATTAGTGTAAGTAGAAATGCATATGAATTTTTATCTTCAAGTTGTATTTAGAAATAAATTTCAAACATAAGTCGGTGGTTTTGGTGGGGCACTCTCAACTCTATATATTATATTTTTAGTATATCCAAAATCTCCATTTATGGGGTCAAATAGTTGTGATAAAAAAAGACTTGATTATTATACTTTTTTGTTGATGTCTTCACACTATAAAGGTGTCATATGACAAGTTAGGGTTATTTACAAGAGACAAATTTATCTGAATGAGTTCCAATCTTATTTACATACTAATTATTATATTAGTTTGTAAAATTTATATTGAATCCAATATGCATTAATCTATGTCAAGATGGTACCAACAGTAACTCTAGTAGTGGACATTGACAAGTAAGCATGGACCAAATCACCAAATATGGTGATGTTAGAAACCCTATATTTAATTAGTTTATGTGGCACATTAACCATATAGACACTTGATACCTTAGGCTTGGTTGGCACAAGTTCAAGCAAATAATTTATGTTAAATATCAATAATAATATACAAATAATCAGAATAGGGAAAAGATTCTAAAAAATTAAAAGCCATTATGATCACTAAAGTATAAATGTGACAATGTTAAAAGGGCCACATAAATTATGTTAAAGATCCAAAATATTAGGTTTAATAAAATGTGACAACCAAAATATAAATATCTCCATTTAAGTGATAAGTGTAAATTATAATTATGGTAACCATTACTCAAATGCCAACCACAATGGATAATATGTAGTTGATATGCAATATAATAGAGATATTGAATATAGAGGTTACAATCCAAGTCATAGTGGTTGGAAAATATTTTATATGCAATTGGATGATGAAAAACAAAAGGCAAAAGGCTATATAAAAAATCAATTGACAAAAATATCTATAACTAATTAAATGTGAACAGAGAAACGAAGTAGCCAAATAAAACACAAAAGTTATAAAAACATGAAAATCAATATCCAAAAATAAATTTTTGGATACACAAATGATAGAAAGGTGGGTAAAATCAAATAGTGTTCATGAGAACTCAAGAAAGAAAGTGTTATTTAATAGAGTTAGAGAAGGAAAATATGATGTGGCCAATTATGGATTATGATAAAAACTTTGCATTGGCATACACACAAACAACATATTATGGGAATATTTTATTAGTTTTTCACAATGAACTATTATATCATTATATGTTATTGTTGAGTAGACCCCATGGTATCTGAGTGGAAAAAATATATTTGATTTTTAAAAAAGGTAGAGAAATACTTAGTATCACCTTATAAGCTCAGTGCCAATAATGTCAGGCTGGTTAGGTATATCACAGTATCAAAAAAAATTCATCAGATGATATCATTTGTGATCATTTTATGATTAATTATGCAGCCAAAACAATTAAATTGTATTAACTACATGTTTTTGTTATAACCTTCACAATTATCTTGCATTCATTAATAACTAGTTAAATTGAGTTGGTAGATGATAATAGAAATTCCATAAATATAACATGATGTGTTTACTTCATTTAGAGTAATTGGGTGATTTTGAATTCTAATCAAAGAATTAATTATCATGGTATTCATCCTAATGATGGAAGTCATTATGATTTATGTTTGTTCCTTCTTTTCAAAACAAGGGGGATATGTGTATTAATAAGTAGGAGTATAATTAACACTTGAGGATCCCTTACTTAATGAAGATTAAAATAGGATTTTTAAATTTAAGAAATGCTAATGGAAAAGGATCCCTAGCCTCAACCTTAGATTACATATCCTTGAGGGTAAATAAGATGAAATTATTTAGCATATAAAATCATAGGCTTTATATTAATTTCACTAGATGACAATTAATTTTATGTTATATATGAGCTATTAAACCTTGGTCTCAAACATTAGCAATTGTAAACATGAATTAAATTAATAAGACACTTAGAAGATCTATTCATTACTTTAGATAATAGAGGATTTCCTAAATGATTTAATAACACACTTAGGGGTTACTTATTAGTTTGGACACAAAATTAAGGATAAACCTAATAGGCATGACTGTGCATTTATGTTGGGATTAATATGTGGCCATTAATAGATGAATATAAGTTTTAAAAATTAGAATATGTGCAATACTTAGATTTATAAGTTGTAATATGTTTTTAGAATATTAAATGTCGCTTCAAATATTAATGGAATTAATGTAAATTCTTATAGACACTTTCCCTACAACAAAATAAACAGATGTAGATAAAATGAAAGATTCACCTTATTTTAGTCATCAATATAAATATGGTTTATGACTTGTAATTTCTAGTTAAAAACCTTCAAGTTCAATAATTGATTGTGTGGGACATATGTGTTTTGTATCATATCCACTATAAATTTTGGTAATCTATTTTAGTGATATTTAAAATGAAAAATTAATAGTCAGATGTTGCATTGTGATTTTGAGCTTGTTCCTCAATAATTATAGTTTCATACAATTTAATTCCTTTTTGGGATAATTTTATTACCCTTCTTAAAATAAATGACTAAGATCATGCCATTTGGAACAATCAAATTACTAAAAAGAAATGGAGTGATCACCCCTTTCCTTTTGATTCTATAGAATTTATCATCTTGTAAAACTATGATCTTAAAAAGAGTCACCATCCTTTTGGTTCACACTCACACCATGAATGCCTTAAAGATAGTTCATTATGTACAAACCCATAACCTTATATAATTAGGTTAAATTTAAATATAAACATATGAGGTTTAAATGATGATAGTATAGATAATACTATTATTACCTTTATTGTGATAATTATAAATAACCTTAACTTAAAATTTATATTTTTATTTGGTCAATTTAAAAATCCTCCCACGAGCCTGACACAATTGAACCCACTTAGATATCAACGTAAAGCCTCCATGGACTCGTGGATTGATTGATATGGCCTTATATTTTATGTGGGTTTGGTGATATCTTTTATGACTACATGTAGATGTATGTGTGCATGTGCATATGTATGTATGTATGTATGTATGTATATTAATATTATAATGTGTTACAATGTATTGTTTACACAAATGTAAAACACAATATATTAGGATTTTAATTTATTAAGTTTTTCAAATTGTGATGTGTTCAATCTATTTGATATTTAATATTTGACTTGGACTTTAATTCTTTGCATTTCCATAAAAATGAGTTGTGATCCAGAAGTTATTTCTATAACAAATTATTAATAATAAATAAATGTAGAAACTAAATCACACAATATTAAATGATAATATAATATGTGACCTTAAATAAATATTTTATAAATATAGTCTCTTTGTCTTTGAAGAACATTGATATCTTTAATTTTACTCTTATCAACGTAACATAAATTAATATGGAGGCATCTTGAGATTCAATGTGTTTTCATTAGATACAAACACTTGGGGTGTTGGCAATTATAATTTTGTTGGTAATTAGAATTTATATCTTTGAGCAAGTAAGGAGGTATTATCTTCTTAAGTCTCATAATCCATAGTTCTCATGACTATGATTTAAGATGTGTTTGAAGATACAAATTGAGACTAACTTGATAATTAATACTTATAAATGTGATAGGATTAATTATGAATGAAAGACTTATTTTTTATCTTTTAGTTAGTGTGTATTACTTGTTGGTGTATGTGTTTAGTATTAAGATCTTAATATTTCTAAAGGTGAAATTGAATTAATTTATAATGAAAAAGCTATGGTTGGTTTTACAATTATATAGTAATGTGTTGCATTATTATTATACACAAGTTTAACCTTTTAATCATGTATCCCAAAGAAATCTATTACACATACCATGTATATGATTTTTAAAAAATAAAATAAAATTTATAATCATAATAAATTTGTAATAATGAATTTGACACATGCATGTCTACATCTAAGTCCCATAAGTATTATTTTACCATAAAATAACATACGTAATATTGAATTTTACATGTTTGTTTGGATCTAAATAATATAAAGATAATAGGAACAAGTTTCCATAAGGTGGGATATGTATAGTTTGTAGGTATATAAATATAATTTCCATTTTTCAGAAATATATAATCAGTCTAAGGAAAAATAGTAAGACTCCTTTACGCATGCCATGTGTAATAAATGAATAAAAAATAAATATTATATTTAATACAATAGAGGTATAGTCATTATAAGTATGTATGTAATACACACTTAATGAGAGATATGTTATAAAAAAAATTAAACATAATAACCCATTCCAATATAAGTTATGTAATAATAAATTTATCAATATAAAATTAATCATATAATTTAATGGTAAGAACCATTTCAAGAAATTAAAAAAAAAAACAATATTTTAATGATATGAGTTATGAAAAATCAAAGAACATTATGCATCGTATAAATCATGGAACCAATGATGTATAAAATTTTAGAGTAAATAAATAGAGAAACTATATGATATGATATATACCTCCTTGATGTTCTTGGATGTTCATGTTTTTGTAAGTGGTTTTTCAAATTCCATAGGTCTTAATAACCGACATGTATTGACTAGCAAAGATGTTGATGGGACTCATGTAAATGAGAAGCATGTTGGGAATTAGATATATGTAGACAAATTGGTATATGTCACCTGATTATTCATGGTATGGAATTGATACACATGTTTTTGAATGGACTATGAATATTGATGGTTGGGATAATGTTGTTTCCTTCATGGTGGGTTAGATCTACATGGAAAAGGGAGAGAGGAAGAGATATTTGAACCAAACCTAATAATAATCATTGATATAAAGTTTCGTAAAGAAGTGGGAATGTATCAAGGAGTAGGGGAAGAAAAGGGGAATACCTTGTTTCAACCAAGAAAAGATATGAAAGCTAGAAAAATTGAAACATTTACTGAGGCAATTTATGTTACTACTAGACAAGTTATGAGCCCTCATATCTTTGTCAAATCACACCCTATTGGGGTATTTGGTGAAGAATAGACTCAATAAGTGATTAGATATTAGTAATGGTTCTTCTCTAAAGGAATCATTTACAGATTTGCAAATCTCTTGCCCAAATTTGTTAATCTTCATTCATAGATCTTGGAGTTGTTGAAACCTCTCATGCAAGGTAGGATTGACATATACCCTAGTGAAAAAATATTCTTTATGATAGTTTTTTCATGTATTGAGTACAAGGAGGATATTCAATCTAGGGTGTGGATATTTGACCATTACCCTCTTGTAATGAAACCTTTGTTCCCAAACATCAAATCCCTCACCGAACCTTTGAATATAAGACCAATTTATGTTTTCCTCCTCCATCTTCCATAAATTTTTTGGTCTAACCTCTACTATAAGGTAATTGGTAACTTCATAGGTGAGTTTCTATAGGTTGTCCCTAAGGGTAAATTTTAGGAGCCCATATTTGAATCTTCCATAGATTAGTTTAGGTGAATTTGATTTGCAACGTTGGTGAATTGATAGGTTTTGAAGTTCTTTTTTCTCATTTTTTTGGGTTTCTATGCAACCATTCAATTTCATTAAAGGCATCCATGGAAAATCTCTACTAAACAAATAAGATAAATGAAATTACCAAATGACATAGATAAAAGGCTGTGTTGAATGGCTCTATTGACGTGGTCCTGATAGGGTTTGGGAATACAATCCTTGATTTTTTTGTTTTACTTTCTTCTTCCCATACCCTTAAGATTTAACCCTGGTGAAAGTTATTATAGTTCCAATCAGAACTATCATTCAATTTGATATTTGAAATTATCATTTAGGAGTGTCATTCATCACTTTCATTAAATAATATCAATATTTGGAGGTAATATCAATTGGCACTGTCATTTGGATCCTCTGATCAACACTATTGACATTCACTATTTGGTATTACAATCCAGTTCCTTGGTTTAGATTATGTTGGTTTCCTTATTTGATATTGGGTGTGTGTGTGTGTGTGTGTGTGTGTGTGTGTGTGTTATACACACACACACACACACACACACACACACACACACACACAC
>JARHVA010001557.1:3205000-3220000 GCA_037957365.1 Torreya grandis | reverse complement strand
AATTAGACACTACCTATCCAAAAAATAGTATGAGATTTATCACCACATTGCCAGAATAACTCAATAACATGTGATTAACTATAATCACATAGACTGAATAAATTAAAACACATAGAATTTAGAGTTTTTAAAGGTGCCTACTTGGTAAACTACTCTCTGATTCAACCTTCCTTGTCTTCTCCTTCCTTCCACACTTCACACACCAAGTCTTCTGTTATCTAAGTCTCTTTCCTTTCTACCTTTTCCCTTGTGTAATGCACCCATTTATTTTCCTTTTACTCCCCTTTTCTAAGTATGACACTGCTTTCTTTTATTTTTTATTTTTTTATATTTTAATCCCATGTTTTTTTATCAATATATTTCTTTTTATTTTTAAATATTTTCCTAAATTTAGACCTTTTCACTTTCTCATCTTATTCCAGTTTTGGTTTTACTTAATTAATTTATCCTTTTCCCATTTTTCACTATTTATTCATTTATTAGGGTATAATTTATAACTAATAATAATTATGACTTAATAATTAACTCATTAATCAATAAAGTCAATTCTACTCTAATTATGCAGGTTACATCACCAAAAGCATTAATGATCATAAACACAATCATGTAAGATGAGTTCCATATAACCATTAAACTAAGCTATCAAACCATGTGTAAATGGCTATCTAAATGCAAGCCACATCAAAACAAACTACACTAACCATCCATTTATGCATCTAGTCATTTTTTTAATCATTTTTTAACATCTCCATCTCTGTCACCATCTTCGATGATGTTCTTCGTCCGTCAGGCTCTGAGGTATAAATCTTTCCTACATCGATTTCATGACAAATAGGTAATTATTCCATAACATCATGACATATATACATCATAAAATAAATCTAAAATAACAAATCATCATGATCATAATGTAAAACTATACACTACAACTAACCCATATCAATGAAATCATGAAACCTAAGCAATATTCAACTATCCCATAACAACATATAGCTCAGCTTATAAAAATAATAATCAAATCAAATTTATAACTATGAACATCCATGGATAATTAAATAAGTTTGATTAGCAAGGAATTAGGATGTAATAATAGAGATCGTTACATATGATATACAATGATCATAATGTTATAGAAAATAATGAACACTAAATCAATATAGTAATAATATTATAACCAGACCGTGTATAAGCCTTATGAGGTGATATGTGTATATAGTTACCTCAATCTATAGTATATATACCAAACATGGTATGTAATGATTCTCAAAAAGTTATAATATAATTCAAATAATGAGCTAAATACTTTAATTATTATGTTAAAAAAAGATAATGGTGAATTATACTAAGTTAGTTGATCTAAAGAGAACATATTAGACTTCACTATACTAATAAAACAATTGTGAATGAGTAGTGAACCACCACATTATATTCATTAATACATAGAAAACTATAAGCAAATTATTTCATTATCACTGGTTTTGGTCTATTTAAACTGTGAGAAAATATATTTAAGAGGAAGAATAGAGAACTAGAACCATGTTTAAACTAGTAGTGAATATATTTAAACCATGAGCGAATAATGAACTAGCAGTAGATTTGATAGATATATTTATGTAGTGATCTAGTACTTATTAGAAATAGAAGAAAATAAGGATTTGGAACCCTCTATTATAATTATTATTAGTGTACCACACCATAGCTCTGATTGATATTATATGAAACCTTACAATAATAATTATTATTTAAGGCCATAACTCTGCTATGACATTGAAATGATATGAAATTGTCTCTATACCAAAATGGGAATATATGGTGACTCTAATAGATTTTTAAAAACATGTACTTATAACCATTAATATACAAAACAATGACTTATGTAGATCACTTTATATATGGTTAAAATAACAACTACGTAGATATGAGTGGCATCGAGTAAGACTTAAATTCTCTTTATACAGAGTTAAAAATAGTGAGGTTCATATATAAATGATGAAGTGACCTTATACATAAGAATAATATATGGTGATTTGGATATCTTATTTTAATGGAAAGATATGTATACATGTATATTAATAATCCTTCATATATTAATAATACTTATATGAAAATTATTAGGAAGACATAATGTAGCATATGTTATCAATATCACCACATTATATAGTAGCACATATACAACATGAAATATCAATACCATATAATGTGTTCCTCATTTACTCGATATGATATACACATTATTTAATATATGTCATGTTATTGATACAAAATCTATGTGGTTATTTAGACTATTGTACATATTGAAACATAGAAAGCCATATATCAAGATTCATACAAATCATGGTGAACATAATGTGGGACATATGTTTTATTATTATTTTATCATAATATGGTATAGATATAAGTGAATGTGGTATACAAATCTATAAATGCATTTTTGATGGAAATATATGAAACCACATAATGTTATTATGTATATATTATATAATAGTATGGAAGCCATAATGTAGCCATATTTATTTATCGCTTATAGACATCACTTAAAAATATCAAATTAAATAACCCATTAAAGTATTCTAATTTATTTAGTAAGGGTTTTGGTAAATCTATAAAACCCTAAATATAACTTGATGCCTTTTTCATGAAAGGTTGAATAGTTGTTAGAAGCACATAAAATTTCTCCTATAAAAATGAAGAATACTATTAGTATGGAAGAATAATAGGTGTGTATCAAAAAATATGTATTGTGTGGTATATGTGCAAATTATGTCTATACGAGAACATAGGTAGTTTGATACATATATAGCTTATGTATATATACATTTAGATGCATACCTATAAGTATAAATTCTAACTAGTATATTATCATGGCTTTAGTGATTGGTATATTTGTAAAGATTTTATGTATCATATAAGAACAATTTGTTTATTGACAAATACTTATATGTGAACCATAATATGAAAGACTATGAATTTATGTACAGAGTTATATATGATTTGAATATATCAAGATGCAAATATATTTAAGGATAGAAACTATGAAGGAGAATTACATTATTGAAACACTTATATTATAAAGATTAGGAAAGTTATAATGATTATTGAAATTATAGGGAGTTTTTGCTGACCATTGATATAGTATTTACATATCATTTGGGTACTTATATATGATACAAATTATGTTGTAAAAACAATCATATATAGAAAACATATCTATTTATGGATTTTATTATTCATACAAAAATATAACATATATAGGTGTAATGGGTCATAAGTTGATACCTATAGTTAAGTGGATGGTTAAAATAAATCATAAGGATTCCAAGGGATAATAAACTATAACCTTATGAATACAATCTCCTAGAAACATAATAGGTTTTATAAATGAAAGATTGTGTTATCTTGATAATTATGACTATCTTTATTATGACGGGGTGTTTTGAATTGATTAGAGTGTACACAAAATGATGGACTATGGTATTAGTGATTATCCTAGAATATGTTGTATTTAAATCTACTTACAAAACAATAAAATACATATTCTAATATATATTACACCCAATTGGTATAAAATGTACTTATATTCTTATTATTTAGGTAATAAATTATATTATGGAGATTCATTCATATGTTTAACAGAGTAAATCTATGTATTCATTATTTATGTGCTTAGCATGTTTTGTGATTGCTACTCAAAAGTAATCTATCTGAATTTGTTGATTATATTTATGTTAACTAGATCTTGTATTGTTGGTACTATGTAAGTAGTGAGATGAGCTTCACTAGCTAACTATCATCACAATGCTAGATGAAGGTGATCCAATCAAGTGATATATTTGAAATTGATCGATCCTAGATATCAATGACTATTCAAAACTTTGGTCAATATAATGTTAGTTAGAAACTACCATTTCATATATATGGTTTACATGTTTGGATGATATTATGTTTTAATGGATTTCCTTATGGTACACTGCATTTTAATAGAAATCATAAAATATATGGGTACTAGCTTGTCTCTCTCGATTCCTATATTGTCACTATCTTCTCATCCATGAAGAGAGATCCATTCCTTGATAGGGTATTATATGGGTGATCGATGGTCTGTGGTTGGTGTGTAAAATTTCTCAGATGATGCTTTCCCTCCCTAATATAGTGCTTCTTTGGAGATCACACATGAGATTGCCATAAATTATGGAGTTTGAAAAATTCATGCTCTGTGGAGCCTTGTATCTTGTATCTTATACATTGTATTATATTTATTATTATTATTGAGAAATTAATTTGATGAGATGTAATTATTACTTATTTTACCATGCCAATAATATTTACATGTTTATACCAACCATGGTTGGACATCTATAATTACTTTCTATATTAAGTTATGATTTATTTCATATAATGCTAGTGATTAGTAACATCTAGTTGTTAGAAGCTTATTTTATAGTTAAGATACTTAGTGTGTTTTAGCTAGATCAATAATTATATTATCATGGTGAAATATAATTAAATAATATGTTGATAAAATAAAAAAATGTATCATGTTTTCTAAGTCAAACCCAATGGGGTTGTTACATGTAGTATCAGAGTTGTGGCTTCAAATCTAGGACCTTATGAGTCCATTTAAAAAAATTTAATTAAAAAGAAAGGATAATGGTGAAAGGTATAGTATTCAGAGAGGTTCCTTTAAATTTCAATGACAATCCTCCATTTAATCCTAATCAATTTATTATTGAGCAAGAGAAAAATCTAGATCAAACTCACACAACCATGAATGAAACCAAAGATCACGTTTCAACCCTAGAGTTAGAAGTTCATGGCCATAAAGAGGAAGAACAGTAGTGTGAACCTAGTGACAAGGATTGATAGTTGGTTGCATGAAATGTTTTGTGGTACATTGAGTGTGTACCCTTAGGAGCACTTGTACCCTCTTAGAGTTATTAAAGGGTTGGTTTATCAAGTGTCTTGATGTTGTTTGTTGTGTACAATGTTGGGTAGGTTAGTGCATAGCATAGAGGTGAGTTTTTACTCTCTTTCTCTTATTTGACATTATTATAAGCCATTGATTAGATTGATATTTTTCATGATATTGATTAATTATTCTCATAAATATAAATTTGTTTCTTAAATTTTGTTTGATAATATCCCCTAGAGTTCATGGGATAGTTTCTTATACTTCTTGTTGATAAATAAGATGTAGGAATAGAATGGATTGATACATCTATGTGGTTAATATTTTTCCTTCCAATTATGGGAGCAGGTTGTGATACTACACTTATAGGTTTTATAAGTGTGTAGTGATTTTGACAACTTAGGTTATGGTGTTTTATTCATACTCTAAGAAGGGTATTTAGGAGTTCTATTTTTGAGGTGTTAGTTCACTACTTTCCACTTGTATAATTTGACCATGTGGAGTGGTGAACCTTGAATTCATATTAGTTATGAATTAGTATTTATAAGTGGATTATGATCATTATGATTGATTCATCCTTGATTATATTGATATTTATCTCATCTATCTTAAAACATGTTTTTTTATGATGAGACATTTATGTACCTTTCAACTAGAGAGAGTAAGGAATAGGATGTGAGGAACATATTATTAGTATAAGCGGTTGAGATAAGCCTATAACTTGTGGTGTAACTAGTTAATCAAGTAAGAAAGAATTATCTCATTTGTTCTTTTTATAAGGTTCTAAGGACGGTGTGACCCTTGGCCTTTGTTTGTTATGTTAATTTTAACATTATTTATTCCTAATTATGAATATAATAGAGATGGATTAAGTTATGAAATTTGATACCAATTATATTAGGCTAATGGAAACCTAATGTAATTATGGAATGCTTTATTATTTATATTAAAATATATATTGATACATCCTAAACTATTTAGCATATAATAATGTACTTGAGGATTTGTTAGTATGGATTTATAAGTCATTGAACCATGTGCACATTTTAGAGACCTAAGGGATGAGTGGTCAATTAGGAATATGATTACTAAGAGATGGGACTAGATCTTAGTTAGTCTCAAATTGACTTAATAGTTACTAAGATTAGATCTAACAAGGGGTGCTTATTGAATACATGAACTGGCAAGTGGGACTTGTCAATTTCATTTGTATGGTCATATGCATGTATACTGAGGAATGATTATTCCTTAATTTTGTATATATTGGAAGTGTATTATTTTGAGTTATTATTCATCATCATTCTTGTTAGGATCTACAAGGGGTAGCGATAGTATTGACACATCATACTTATCATGATCTATGTGGAGTAGCGATGGTATTAACTTGTACATCATTTTTTCCAAGATACCTAAACACTTTTATTAGGTATGAGTAAAAACCTCTCTAAGTTAGAGAGATATGCATAGGGGTTGGGAGGCTTTGCATAACTCTCTCTGGCCATTTGTTTGTGGTTTTTATGATGATTTCATTTGTTTTTATTTGAAAATTAAATTTAAGAAATTAGTAAAATTATCACTGAGATATGTGGGACCATTCAAGGTGTTAGAAGTGGTAAATATTGTAGTGTATAGTCTTGAATTACCACCAAAAATTGATATATTACATAAAGTCTTCCATGGTTTTTATCTTAAAAAGTATATACTTGATCCTATGCATGTGTTAGACTAGAATGCTTTGTAGGTTCTGGACCCTAGGATGGTCATGGTAGAACCAATCAAAATAATTGACACTCACAAACTAATTTTGTGTAATAGGGATATGTCATAGTATAAGGTATTATGGGACTAATAATCTAAGGATACAACACTTGATATTTAAATAGATACTAGAGTTTGGAAAACTCATGCTTCATGGAGACTTGTACCTTATATGTTATATATTTTATTATATTTATTATTATTGATATATTAATCTGATGAGATACAATTATTACTTATTGTACCATGTTAGTAGTGGTTGCATGTTTATACCACTCATGGATGGAAATCTATAGTTAATTTCTATATTTAGTTATGCTTTGTTTCATATGATGCTATTGATCAGAAACAAGTAGTTGTTACAAATTTATTTTATAGTTAAAATACTTAGTGTGTTTTAGCTACATCACTAATCATATTCTCATGGTGAAATCTAATTAAATAATATTGTGATAATTTTTTTATAAAAAGAAATGTTTTCTAAGTCAAATTCAGAGGGGTTATTACATGTGGTATAATATTTGTGGCTCAAACTCTAAGACCTAATGAGTCCACTAGCATTTTCATGTTTAACATAAAGGAGAATGGTGAAAGCTAGAGTATTCAGAGAGGGTCCTTTAAATATCAATGATAATACTCAATTTGATTGTAATTGATTTGTTGATGAGCAAGTGATAAAATTAAATTAGATTCCCACAACTATGAATGAAGCTAGGGATCAAATTTTAGTCCTGGAGTTGGAAGTTCATGGACATGAAGAGAAATAACACCAGTGTGAACCTAGTGATAAGGATTGATAGTTGACTCCATGAAATGTTGTGTGGTACATTAAGTGTGTATCCTTAGGAGCGCTCATACCCTCTTATAGTTGTTAAAGGGTTGGTTTATTGAGTGTCTAGATGGTGTTGGTTGTGTATGATGTTGGTTATGTTAGTGCATAACATAGAGGTGAGTCATTACTCTTTGACCCACCTTTGACATCATTATAAGCCACTCAGTAGATTGATATTTTTCATGATGTTGATTAAGTGTTCCCTTAAATGGAAACTTTTTTTTTAAATATTTTTTGAAAATATCCCCTAAAGCTCATGGGATAATGTGTTATACTTTTTGTTGATACTATTTTTTTAAGAATGGAATGGATTGATACATATATGCAGTTAATATTTTTCCTTCCACTTGTGGGAGTAGGTTACGATACTACACTTATAAGTTTGATAAGTGTGTAGTGATTTTGGCAATTTAGGTTGTAGTTTTTAATTCAAACTATGATAAGGGTATTAAAGATTTCTATTTTTGAGGTGTTAGTTCACTAATTTCCACTAGTAAACTTTGACCACATGGAGTGGAAAACCTTAAATTTATATTGGTTTTGGATTAGGATTTATAAGTTGATTATGATAATTATGAGTAATTCACTCTTGATTATATTTATATTAATCTCATCTATCTTAAAACATGTTGTTTTGATGAGATATTTATGTACCTTTCACCTAAAAAGAGTAAGGAACAGGATGTGAGATACATATTATTATTCTAAGGGGTTGAGATAAACCTATAACTCGTGTAGCTAGATAAGGGAGCGAGAAGGCATTGTCTCATTTGTTCCTTTTATAAGGTTGTGAGGATGGTGTGATCCTTCACCTTTATTTTTTATATTAATTTTAACATTTTTTATTCCTGATTATGAATATAATATATATGGATTAAGTTGTGAAATTTGATACTAGTTATGTTAGGCTAATGACAACCTAATGCAATTATGGAATGTTTTATGATTTTTTCTTGCGATGGATATTAATATAGACTAAATTATTTAATATATAATAATTTAATTAAGGATATGTTAATATGAGTTTATAAATCAATAAACCATGTGCACATTTTAGAGATTTAAGGGATTAGTGGTGAATTAAGAATGTGAGTGCTAAGAGATGGGAGTGGATCCTAGTTAGTCTCACATTGATTCAGAAGTTACTGAGATTGGATCTGACAAAGGGAGCTTATCGATTCCATGATTTGGCAAATAAGACTTATAAAATTGAGTCATATGGTCATACACATATATACTAAGGAATGATTATTCCTTAATTGTATATATATTAGAAATGTATTATAGCTAGTTCTTATTCATCATCATTCTTATCAGGAGCTATGAAGGGTAGTGGCAATATTGATATATCATACTTATCAGGAGCTATGTGGAGTAGCGATGGTATTGACTTATACACATAATTTTTTTCTAGGATTCCTAAACACTTTTATTTGGAATGAGGAAAACCCTCTCTACATTAGAGAGATTTGTAGAGGGGTTGGTATGCTTTGTGAAACTCTCCTTGGAAATTTTTTTTGGTTGTTATGATTATTTAATGTGCTTTAGTTGAATATTAAATTTGATAAGGTAGTGAAATTATCATGGAGATATGTAAGACCCTTTGAGGTGTTATAAGTGGTCAATCTTATAGCATATAGGCTTGCATTTCCACTAGGCCTAGATATATTACATAAAGTCTTCCATTGTTCTTATCTTAAAATATATATAGCTGATCCTATGCATGTGTTGCATTAGGATTATTTGTAGGTTCTAGACCCCAGGGTGGTCATGGTAGAACCAATTAAAGTAATTGACTTTCACAAAAAAAATTGTATTATAGGGAGATGTAATAGTACAAGGTCTTGTGGGACTAGTACTCTAAGGATAGTGTTACTTGGGAGGACTATGATGAGTTCTAGAGGTGATTTCCACATTTATTTTATTGATTTTATACTTAATATTATGTTATTTTTCTACTGAATAATCTTGTTAATTTACAACTTATGTTTGAATAAGTGTCATCAAAATGATGACTAGATCTAGGGAGTAAGATGTTACATCTCGATTTCTCATTAAGAAAATTTACTTGATTATCCATGGATTTTCTATAGTTGGGAATTTGATTTGGTTCTTATTAACTAAGTTATGAGAATTCATTATTTTTATGGAATAGTTAAATATTGTTTTGATTACATGACTTAATTACTATGGGTTAACTATAGTGTATATTCTTACACTATGATCATGTTGATTTTTTGAAAAATATTTTATGATGTATAAATGTCATTATTTATGGACTAACTACCTATTTTTCGTAAGTTAGATGCAAGAGAGATTCATCCCTCATATCATGATGAAGGGATATCATCATCAAAGAGAGTGACGTAGATGGAGGTGATGGGGGATGACATAAGAATGGCTAGAACCCTACACACACCAAGTGAAATAGCACTCACTATATGCATAGTTTAAATGATTATCATTAGTGCATCCTTTATGTTATATGAATATAGTAACAATAAATTTTATGTGTATACATTTAGCTCAATCTATAGTATATATACCAACCTTTGGTATGTGGCAATTCTCACAAAGTTCTAATAGCATGCAAATGGTGAACTAAATACTTTAATTATTATGTTAAACAAAAGATAAAAATGAACTTTACTAAGTTAGCTAATATAAAGAGAACCAATCGGACTTCAATATACTAACAAAACAATCATGAAGGAGTGGTGGACTCCCTCATTATCTTCATTAATACATAATTAACTAGTAGTGAATTATGTAATTATCATTTGGTTTGGTCTATTTAAACTGTGAGTGAATCTATTTAAGAGGAAGGATAATGAACAAGAACCACGTTTGAAATAGAAATGAATATATTTAAATCGTGAGTGAGAAGTGAACTAGCATTGAATTTGATAGATATATTTATGCAACGATATGATACTTGTTGCAAATAGAGTAAAAGAAGGATACGAAACCCTCTAGAAGAATTATTATTAGTGTACCAGACCATAAATCTGATTAATATTATATAAAACCTTCTAATAATTAATATTTAAAGCCATAGCTCTGATACGAGAATACAATGATATGAAATTGTTTATATACAAAACTGGGTATATATGGTGACTCTACTATAGTTTTAATAACATGTACTTATAACCAATAGTATAAAAAATAGAGACTTAAGTAGACCACTTTATATATGGTGAAAACAATAGCTAAGTATATCCTAGTGGTATCAGGTAAGACTTAAATTCTCTTTATACAAAATTAAAAATAGTGAGGTGCATATATAACTGATGAAGCAACCTTATACAAAATAATGGTATATGGAGATTTGGATATATTGTTTTACTCAAAAGATATGTATATTTTTATATTAATATCAATATCATAATGTAACATATTGTATTAATATCATCACATTATATAGTAGTGTATATGCAACTAGACATATCAATACCATATAACACATTATTCATTTACCCAATATGGTATACACATTATTTAATATATGTATTATTATCGATATGAACTTTATGTGGTTGTTTAGACTATTTTACATATTGAAACATATAAATCCATATATTGAGATTCATGCAAATCATAGTGAACATAATGTGGTAAATACACTTTTGATTGTTGTATCTTAATGTTGTATAGATATATGTGAATGTGGTATACAAAGCTAGAAATATGTTTTCGATTGAAACGTATGAAATGACATAATGTTATTATTATGTATATATTTTATATATAGTATGGAATACATAATATTGAAACATTTTAGTTAGTTTTGAGGTAGATATGTTCAATTTATAATTGATATGGTTACATGGATAGATATAGATAGTGCTTATAGATTTATTTATCACTTATAGATATCACTTACAAATATCACATTAAATAGACACGTAAAGTATTATAATTTATTTAGTAAGGGTTTCGGGAAATGTAGAAAACCTTAAATATAACTTGATGCATTTTTCATGAAAGGTTGAATAGTTGTTAGAAGCACATAAGTTTTCTCTTAGAAAAATGAAGAATACCGTTAGTATGACAGAACAATAATTGTGTATAAAAACATATGTATTATGTCGTATAGCTACAAATTATGTCTATACAATAACATAGGTACTTTTATGCATATATACATTTGGATCGTACCTATAAGTATAGATTTTGACTAGTATATTATCACATTTTTAGTGATTGGTATATTTGTATAACTTTTATGTATCATATAAAAGTAATTTATGTTTTTCCAAATTCTTATATTTGAACCATAATACAAAAGACTATGAAATTATGTACAGAGTTATATATGCTTTGAATATATCAATATGAATACCTATTTAGGGATAAAAACTATGAAGGAAAATTATATTTTTGAAACCCTTATCTTATAAAGATCAAGAAAGTTATACTGATTATTAAAATCATAGGTAGTTCTTGGTGATCATCTATATAGTACTTACATATTATTTGGATGCTTATATATGGTAAATATTATGTTGTACAAATACTCGTATATAGGAAACATATCTTTTTATGGAATTTAGTATTCATACAAAATATAACATATATAGGTGTATCGGGTCATAAGTTGATACCTATTGTTAAAAGGATGGTTAAAATAAATAATAAGGATTTTTAGGGATAGGAAACTATGATCATATGAATACAGTCTCCAAAAAATATAATAAGTTGTTTAAATTAAATATTATGTTCTCTTGAGAATTATGACTTTCTTTATTATGACCAGTTGTTTGAAATTAAGTAGAATTACATAAGATGATGAACTATGGTATTGGTGCTTATCCTAAAATATTTTATATTTAAATCAACTTATGAAAATTAAAATATACAGTCTAATATATATTATACCTTGTTGGTATAAATATTACTTGTATGATTATTATTTAAGGAATAAATTATATTGTGGAGATTCATTCATATATTTGATGGATTAAATGTATGTATTTTATTATCCTTGTGCTTATCATCTTTTGTGATTGCTAGTAGGAAGTAATCTATACAAATATGTTGTTTATATTTATGTTAACCAAATCTCATATTTCTAGTACTAAGTAGTGAGACATACTTCACTATCTTACTATCATCATAATGCTAGATGAAGGTGATCCAATCAAGTGGTGTGTTTGAAATTGACTGATTCTAGAGATCAATAACTATTGAAAATTTTAGCCAAGATAATGTTAGGTAGACATTGTCATTTCATATGTATGGTTAACATGTTTATTTGATATCATGTTAGAACCAAAAATATAATGGTACACTACATGTTCTTAGAAATTATAAAACACGTGGATACTATTTTAGCTTTCTATATTCTCACACCATCCTATCTAATAATCCATGAAATGAGGATCATTCCTTGATAGGGGATTATGCAGTAGATCAATGGTTCATGGATGATGTGTAAAATCACTTGGATTATGATCTCCCTATCCACTATAGTACTTATTTGGAGATGACACTTGATATTTCCATAGATACTAGAGTTTAGAAAACTCATGCTTCATGGAGCTTGGTATCTTGTATCTTGTACATTATATTATATTTATTATTATTGATACATTAATTTAATGATATGTAATTATTACTTATTGTACCATGACAATAGTGGTTTCATGTTTACACCATCTGTGGTTAGACATTTATAAGTATTTTCTATATTCAGTATTGCTTTGTTTCATATGATGCTAATGATCATTAATGGGTAGTTGCTACAACCTTATTTTATAGCTAAGATACTTAGTGTGTTTTAGTTGGATCACTAATTATATTATTATGGTGAAATATAATGAAAGAATATGTTGATAAAATTAAAAAAATATATCATGTTTTTCTATGTCAAACTAAGTGGGATTATGACACTTTAACAATCTACCGAATACCTGTATCATATTCTTTACACAAGGTAGCAGCCAATAATGTTATGTGAAGATCAATGCCTTTTCTATAATTGAATTCAAATGTCTCTTCATTAAGTAACATAGATCGATCAACAATGTAAGGTGTTGAAGGTATGGTGTCATCTATGTCAAGCATGATATGATCTGAAATGTATGAGTGTTCACCCAAGTAAGCATGGGCATTTGTGGAATGAGGAAACCTATTCTTGTTATATAAGGAATGGAGATATTAATATTAAACTCATAATTGTAAGAGATCATCATTATAAAAATTCATCAAAAGTAGGTAAATGTGGTGAAACATTATCATCAATAAGATTATGGTAAACAACTAAGAATGTATATACATGATTTAATGGATTATATGTTCATGAAATGGGTGGACAAAACACTATATCCTAAGAAGTTGGGTGAAAAGAATTAACATTATATGTGTTATACTTATATCCATGTCCCTACCTACCTTTTTGATTGGATGTCTTAACAGGATTAATAATTCCTTGTTCATGTTTTCCCAGGCTTTATTTTGTGTGACCCTTTTCTTGAAATGGTTTAATGTAAACTAATAATTAAACCTATTATCATATGCTCCTAAGGTTTATAATGTCATTTTATGTTAATTATGAATAATATATTATATATATTTCATTAAAAAATCCATGTGAGGAATATAGTTGTGTGAAAGCTCAATATTCTAACAATATGTGAATGGTTCACGATCTATAGGGCATGTGTATATAAACCTTTTGTAACTAAACTTTAAACAAGAATTTAAATTTTAGGGCACTACATTTATATCAAAAATCCATGGTATCCCAAAGAAAATATTGTAATTAAGATCATTATGCATAGCTTGACATGTTGTAGTTAGTGTTATAGGGCCCAATGTAAGGTTTCATGTTTTTTATCCCACAATTTTTCATGTAATATTATCAAATACCTAGATGTTCATATTAGAATAATTAAAATCCTTAGCATGTATATTGAGAATCTATAGAAAATAAATATTAAAAATGTTCAACCCTAATCCATTGTCAACTAACACTCATTTGACATGCACCTTGCTAATTTATAATGCAATGTAAAGATGTAGATGTCACTCTATGATGTGATTAGGTGGGAGATCTTATTTTTTGAATGAGATATGATCTTTAGTTAATTTCATAGTATTGATTATAGAATCAATATAACTTGGATATACTATGATAAGCACCTTAGTATCATAGAGTGCTACATATAAAATATCATTTTATGTATCAGAATGTTACAAGAGCTCTAAAATGGAAACTATGGTTGAAAGAGCTCTTATTTATTTGAAAAGGTGTATCCATGGGTTTGGATAACCTTCAAAGATTCGGTAAAAATTTTATACATCATATCATGGCTCGTAGGGTCTACTATGAGCAGAGATATGGTAGTATAAGTGAGATGGTAGCTAGATGTCTATGGTTAATAAGTAGGAGGGATAAGAGAAACCACTAATGTTATCTTATGTCTTGTAGTGATAGGTAAGGAATCAAAGTGAACCATAGAAAAAAAAATATCTAAAGGAGACTTGTTAATTTTAGGTA